>JAHZNC010001076.1:0-20342 GCA_027744095.1 Zhuqinia jingwanae
ACGTGTTGGGAGCCAAGATAATTTTTTCTCCAATAATAATGGTAGTGTATGAATTCAATCAATTAATTTTGGCGGTGGGCAAAAGGTTAAAGCATGCGAATAATCTTTTTACTTTGACATTTTTTTATTTCTGTAATGTAAATAAGGACTGCATTTTTTCTCTCATTTAAATCAAGATTTTAGGGTACTTCTTAAATACTTTGTTTACACAACACGATAAAATGAACCGCACAAAAAATACAATTAAAGTACTGAGACTACGGATGCTTTACCTTAACTTGTTTCATCATGATGAAAGGCTTTAATTTAATCAATGTACTAAAACTTGTTTTAATATAAAAATAATACTTGTTCGTTGTGCTAGTATTTAGTTTTGCATGCAGTATATAGTTGGGTTTTGCGTTTTCGAGCAATGTCCAGTGAGGTACGTATGATAGAGGTATACAGGAGTGAGAACACATTACTGGGAATATCCTTTGACATCCAGATTACTGCGACAGTGATAAACACATAACTCTTTCTCCAACGATCACATTTTAATCATGAAATGTTTCCTTATTTCCAGTACCACAAAGCGTATAATATTAAAAGGTCAATGATCACAAAGCGTGAAATTTGAATTTAATAATTTAATGCAAGGGATTAACATACTATAAAATTCAGCCTTAGTAAAAAAAATGGCATTACTGAAGAAAGTTTGGAAATAGGAAATGTTCTTGCATATATTAATAAAGATAATAACATGCATGTAATATGTTGTATATGGCAGAAAATAAATGCATGCGACAAAAAAATCTCTTGTATGTATCGACTCAGAAAAAAATCTGGTTTCTGACACAGTCACAGTTCAAAACAATGTGGAACTATGGTCAGATGGAGCTCATGCACAATGTGATGTTTTTTGTTGGCATTGTCCCATACATGCATGTAAATGTGACATAAACTACATTGTTGCAAGTTTTGACTATATTTTTTCCCTTTTTGAAATGCCAAAATACCACAATGCATAATATTTGTAAGTTAGCAGATGTGTGTAATATTATGCAGTCAGCACTCAGCAGTATTTATATTCCATGTTTCAACATATGTGCATATAAAAGATAAAATACTTTGGAATTTATAGGGACACCGGACAACAGAAAATTGAAAATGAAAGTCCTGGGCTAAAAGCAAGATAAGCCCACTTTCCAGATCTCTCGCCCATACAACAAAAAGTGTAACCATTGTTAAATTCATTGTGATTTTTATAAGTTTTAGCGGTGTACTATTTGTATGCAAATTATAATACTAAAGTTAACGTTAACTTTTTTTGCGACTTGGATGAAGAATAAAAGCAGATGGATTGTGAATCACAGCAGCATTTCGTGATGCTTCTTTGAATTCGTGATTTATTTTTACATTTTATCGTTCATACAGAATCCCCGTTTCACATGAAAACGTTTCTTTTCCGGAAGAGCTATGTAGTTGGGCTAGCAAAGATGCGTAGCAGTAAATTACAAAATCAATGTACGAGCTGTGTACCTATTTGCAAATGGAATGACGCGAATCTTTTTGTGTCCGGATTTCACAAGAAAAATACACACAGAGAACATATCTAAATATTACAAAAAAATGATGAAGCAATAAGGAATTTTAATCTTTTCTGTGTATCGTTTTTGTATTGAAAATTTCTTCCCACTTTACTGTTATTACTAAAACTTTGGAGAAATTTGAATAGAAACAGTAAACTTAATCATATTCATGGCTTTCATTTTATATTCAAGAGGTAACCTTAAGCTTTTGTGCATTTCACATCTCAAATCTTAGTCATAATAACGGCATCAAACTTTTATCTTTTTATCTGCACCTTATTCATGCTTTTCACATCTGTCGGTTAAGTCGCATGTGTTTCCAAGAATATCACACACAAAAATGATAAAACGTTTCTGAGAAATTTATCTTTTGAAAAACAGTCTGGTGTTGAGCTGAAAACATTACGGACACGCTCGGCATATAATATAAAAGCAGCAAATTTGATTAACATGAACTCATGCAGTATATCACATCAAAGGTGACATTTTCAAGCACATAATTACAGTGCACAGGTAATTTAATCCACAACAATCTCAGTTCAACTAACGCACCAACCTTATGAATCATGTTGGCTTTTACAGATATCAAAACTTATTCCTCACTAATATTTCAAGGTAAATACATCGATGAAGGTAATGTCGTTAAGGCATGTGGTTTGTCACGTGTTCATACATGCATCCAGCCAGCTATATATATATTGCCATTGCCACGGTAGATGCATGGATATTTGTGGTCATGTACATCAATATACCGATCTTTTCTGAACCGGAAATCTATACATGTATCATCAGCAAAATGTTTCCCATTATACATACTTCTCTGTGTGATCTCATGTATGTCCCGTTTGTCCCTCTACACTAATAACATAGGTAACAGGGTATATATATAACATTTGATTTCATACTGTCAAACTCAAGTCAACCAAGAACATTGTGAAATTATATCATGCGCGCAGAGTGAAGGAATAAAATATTAACACGCTATAAAGTTTGACTATTATGGTGTGCGAGTGCGCCTAGTTAATCACATAATTGCATAGGACCAGAAATCCTTGGGAAAATTAGGAGATAACAATCTGAGTGAGACAAGCAGACAGAAATAATATGCAAACATGTGGCTTTCATAAACCAACACCACCATGTTATTAGCTGTTAGAAAACCAAGTGCTTATTAACGTTTTCCGCGAAGGGTTCATTAAGTCCACTTTATTTGCTCAAAGCTCGTCTATAGTCTATACGTTCGCTTGAACGTAACGGTGGAACAATTTGGAATAAGTTGGAAAATGAAATAACTTCCTTTGCTGTGTTCTGTACAACTATATAATGTTTTTTCATTATTGCTAACTACTTAACAGTTTCTTTAGGTAGTAACTAATAACTCTTTTGTTCATCTTCATTAGAAGAGTCAAGAGTCTGTTTTCATTTTCAACAGAGCGCCACAAAAGCTATATACATTGTCATTGGAAACTTGTCCACCTACAACATAAGTAATGATTAGAGATGGCAGCTTTACTGCGTGTTTTTGTTCACTCCCACATGCACGATTGACGATGAGCTTCGTCTAACTACATGGCTGACAATGAAAAATACAATCTATGTATCCTTTCTTCCGTTTTTATTTTGCCTACCACCATTGAAGCAATATATTTTCCAATCGACATCCAGACAAAGAGCATAATAGTATATGTCATATGAATACCTACGTGATTGGATCCACGTTCGCTGACAAATAATGAATTGCAAAGAAAAAACAATTTTGACAAAAAATGTTAATATTACACGTATGTATGTACCTCCATAGTACATGGATATATTTCATAAGATTTGTCAAAACGAAAACCTGTATCCAACCCTCAGATAGATGCTAATTTATGGATGTGTAATGTCACTTGTTTTGCATTCTTTGTTGATATGTAATCTTCAACATCCTTTTAACCAAATAAAATATAATAGAAGGGAAATAAAATACATACCTATCGTACCTCTACTTATTGTATATAATAAAATAACTTTGTATCCAGATGGGTCAATTGCATTGGGAAAACCTCTTATAAAATGTTGAAGCTTCAAACAGCTTGTGCATGAGTTTCCTTACAAGCCACAATGATGGTGAAGGTCATGAAAAATGATCTTACCCAAGAACATCAAGAAAATGACAATAATGTGCAGTGTTACCTCTACAGCAAGTTTACGTCGTTTTTTTGCTACGAAATGACTTCAGTAGACAGGTTGATTATGTTTGTACGCATATCCACATAATATCTATATATTAAATCTATCTAAATGAACGTTTTTTGTTGTAAGAACATTATTCTGCGCTACGGTACAACTTCTTGAGTCACAATCAAAAATGCACAAAAGTTGCTGACCATAAAAATGGTTGTTGACCCAACTAAAAAAAATTAACAATAAAATATGCAGGGATTAGAATCAATGTAGAATATTTACCTATTATTAATTTAATCTAATATATAAAGTAGTTTGTATTTACAAAAATCATCGTAATTGACTTGACAACTTTGGCACAACCGTTTTGAACACGCGCTTTAGACATTTTCGACTTGGATATACAAACAGTCAAGAATATTTATTGTGTGTGTGTGGAATATTTATGCATCCAATAAACACAACAACTTAAATCTGCCCCGTCAATCACGTGTCTTTCAATTTTCCCGATAGAAAGATCTACCGTTCCACTTCAGTAAATGAGTGATCTAACTAAAATAGGAAGTCTCATTCATGCATCAATCATGCATATTTGAGTGATAGGGTGTTGGTAGTCCAACATCCTCTCTTCATCCGACTGTATAAAGGATTTTTCAATTTTACCGTCACGACTGTTTATACGTCAAGTCTTCTTCTTCATTTCATTTCAAACACAAATGCGGACAGACGGCCATATGTGCGTTAACGTTTGCGAGAACTTTATATAATGTTATCTATAAACGTTGTTAGGTATATAGTTTTAACCACTATATACATATATGTAGTTGCCCGAGAAATGAACATCGCGTGCTGTGCTATCTTCAACTGATTGATATTTTTGAGAGAGAAAACAATCATTGCAAAATCCATGTCAAAATAGTTGTCGTACTTGTTATTTATTTGGAAATGTTGGTTTTAGGCAGAAAGTTTATTGTGAAAGTCGCATGTAGTCTTGTGCGTTTTGGAAGAGCAGATGCGTGTTTTACAGCGACACAGTGACAGTGGATGTGGGCGTTTATTCCCACTTCACGCCTGTCAAACTGAAAGTGCACAAGCCATGTATGTATGTGCATATTTATATGTTACGTTATATGAATGGGATGTATGTTCATCGGAAGGTATATATTAAGCCAATGGGAGGTTATGCGACATGGCATAACCTCCCATTTCCATTTCCAGAGAAGAGGACAAAATTTAATATTCCAGCTCACTTACCATCACACTCGATCCATTCTTTAATTTTTGTACAAAATCAATTTTCTTCTCGGAAAGTCATTTTCATTCTTCATCGTCTCTGCTATAATATCTATACATATCTGGAGAATCACGTGTTGAGTATAAAAAGAGCAGTAATTTAAATATAAATTAACCTGTACAACCAGGATTACAAAACGATTCCCTCTGACCTCGATTTCATATTTGGATATATAGTGATTGAGATTTGCATCGAGGATGCATGTTTGACTTTTCAGACTTTGTGAATTTATTCTTCTTCTTTTTTAAATTCTGCATTACTTTTGACCCCGGAAGGAAGTATTCGTCCATTCCTCCCAAATGCCCTATACTTAGGATCTGGATAGGGAATTTAAATTACTCTTGCTTAAATAAATTTACCACGTGCAAAATTTTAGTTCACAATAACTTCTCCTTTTAGCCAACAGAGAGATACCGACTGACAAACACACAATACAATACCATCAAGTATCGCAGTATGCTCTACACAAAGTAAACGTAGAATAGCTAAAAAGGTAAATGGCATGCATCTCATAACTTCATCTCACCAGAAGTCAAGCCATCATTATCTTCCATCAAGCTCTTTATTTTTCCCTTCCAATTTTCTTGGGCAATACAGACTGAAATTAGGAAAGCATGAAAACTCATCATCGTCATCTTAGAAGCAGCTTCAGTTCAGAACCTATTATTACGAAAAAACCGGGGAGCTTACTGTGCATTTTATAAAACTACTACAAAATGGATCCTAGATTCTAACCAGATGATGATGATCATCATCATAACCATCGTCGTGTTTTTTGTGATGATAATGCCCATCCAAATGACTTCATGTTTATGTATTATGTAATGTACCTGAAAAGTTTTTTGTGTGGATCTTTTGACTGCCTTTTACACAGAATATAGCATTTTTTGCCTTCACATGACCAAGAAACGCTAGAAGACTTTGCATTGCGTTAATGGCATTTTTTGTATGATATTGAAGAAAACTATCAACTATACGCAGACTACTGCTGGGTTAAATACTTTACCTTTTCCAGAAAAAAAAAACAATATTTATCGTTCATCCGTTCTCGAACTCTTGAACGATGTTTTGCTTTTAACACTCACCGATTATCATCATCTTCATCAGCCTGTTGCTGGTTGAAGTTAGTACTATACATTTATAGGCTAAACTAGAAAGCGTTCCTTCCTATAGTTTTTATTTACGGAAGGTTTTGTGGATATAAAACTGAAACCATCTATAATATATGGAAATATAAGCAAAAGTAGAATATAACAAATGACGAGCATTTTGTAAGCCATGTGTACAGTACTCTCCTACATGTCATTATAGTCCTTTGATTTAAATCAAAACAGGTTTCAAGTTTTTGTAACAAAAAACTATCCTTGTAATTTTTTACGCGATTTCATGCAATTTTCTATAAAACCTATTTATCCTGTTGTGCCATGATGATAAGCTATGAGCTATTGGACATTCCTTCCCTTTGAAAAAATATACCACACTATGCAATATGTCAGCAGCACAGAAAATAATTATTATTTCACACTATGATTTTATTGCGTTGAGTTTATTGGCAAGATTAAAACTTGAATATTGCGTGTGCGACGTGCGTCATGTTAGAGACACAAGTAACTTTTTGGTGGATTTATAGAGAAAACAAATTTCCAATAATTATTTTTTTTGTGGAGAATAAACGATAATTATTATTGACAACAAAAAATTATAATAGGTTCAATATTTTATTTGTATGGATCACTGTGATCATTAAGTTGAACAAAGTAATGCAGTATTATAGGTTTTATAGTTTGATCTTGGGTCTGCATACAAGCAACTTGTTTATCAAACATCTTTTGCGTAGCTAGATATTTACATAATAATTGGTTTATTAACTAAAACAAAAACATTTACTTGTCTACATTTCATTTTGCGCAGCTACAGCTAAAAATACTTGATTGTGCAACCTTTTCCCAAACCATAATATTTTTTAGACTTAATTTTAAGAAAAAAGAACACTCAACAGCAGCAAAAATCTACTACCCGCGATTTGAAAAAAAATCACATTAGGTATTTTACTACTAATCAGCAAGCCAGTAAATTATAGTGATTTTTTATATGAGTTAAATGAGGAACATATTTTTCGCACTCTATGCAATCAAGCAAATAAAGGATCCAACAAGAATTCTTAATAATTGTTCTTTAAATTAAGTAAACGTGTGCAAATAGTAAGAGAGAGAAAAACGGGGTAAAACTAGAATTCAATTCAGCATTTTCTCTTTTCACTAAACAATCAAAAGTCATGTGATAAAATTCCCATTTCCTATTTTAGATTTTCATGATAAATTTAAATAATATCTAGCAGAGAGAGAGAGAGTGGGGAAGAAGAGAAAGAAAAAACAATTTCCTAACTTAACCTACATTCCATTTCGTCTCGTATGATAATTTTTTTTTGTATCACGCTTTGGTTACAAAGAATAGGATAGTATAGAATTTATACAATTGGTATGTATACCTATATACATTTCTCCCTAACACTATAAATAGAGGTATAATATATATGTATATAACGCCTTCCCAAAAATGTACGTACTTCCGATCCATAATTTCCTGGGATGAATGAGTATTGTAATACGCCTTTTTCTTATTTTACTTCGTTGGTTTGACATCCTCGTCTGGAATCCAAATTCCATGGACAGCCACAGGAATCTCTTCTTTGAAATAAGCCCTCCCCATCTCTTTCATAGTTTTTGCATCGAGGAACAATAGAAAATCTTTCGTGTTTTCCCGATTATCCACCACAGCTGTAATCAACACACCATCGTCCTCGGTAGTAGCGTTTGGATTCTGTACGAAAAGTGGCTCTCCCAAGCAGTAGTGCTCACTTTCTCTCCACAGAATTGTCTCCTTTTTGGAAGCATGCACTTTGCACACCGCATTCTCAAAATAACCTTTGGTGGCAGAGCCAGTGGCGTAGTAGAAACTGGTCTTCTTGGAGAGGAAACGACGGTTAATGGTAGGTAGTTCCAAGCCCCTTTCGGTGATGACCTCAGGGGTGAGCACCAACTGCTTCCCTTTCTTTACAGCGGTTGCCCCACTTTTCAAAGCGGTAATGCAATTTGAGCCCTCCTCAACGTCATCAAGGTCTAGCAATGGAATCACGTACCGTTCTCCAACTGGGTTGTCAGCGTCATCAATGCTGAGACGTCTCAATTTGGCCAAGTCCATTTTCTTGGTGAGTGCATTAGTATTTGGGAAAGTGGTTATGTCAATCACGAGATGGTCATTGTGCTCAAAACTGTTAATTATGTGCAAGTAGAAGAATGGGGTTTCAGGCACGACGTCAGCCTTGAGAACCTTTCCAGTTGCCTTTTCGATAATGAAGAACCTACGTACACGTAGAAAAACGTGATTAGGATTGAGAAATCGCTATTAGGATGACCTTTATGCATGTTTGTTCGTACATAAACTCGTTATTTAGTACAACATTATATTATTTACTCACATACTCATCATATGCTTATATATTTATGCTTCACAATGAAAACTTTTCGTTTACCTATTTGTCATTTCTTCTCTCCATTCCAACCATTCGGAAACTGGGGTGTTCCGAGCCAAAACGGAACCCAGCACTTTCCCAGCATTTATGCAGTATGGCTGCTCTATCAAAATCAGATAGTTTTTGGTCATACCAAAACTATGCATGAAACTGATGAGCCCAGTGTGACTGCAGGAAATGTTGCACAGAACTTTAGCCTTCTTGAATGTGTCCTTGGGAGTCTCATTCTTTCCAGGTGGTGGGATTTTCACAATCTATGGACATATAAAACGGACAACGTGATTTAATAAAAGCATGTACCTTTCCATTTATAACAATGATGATGGGTACATAATACCCTCATACTCTTCAAGTGCATTACTCGAAATGTCGGCGACATAATGAATGTGTTATTATTATGGTATCATTTTTCTTACAGAGTACTTCAATCCAGCAAGAAGAGAGCATCCCACATTGTATGTAGTTCCATCTTCATCGGTAAGTGGATGGGCTGATGCCATTTGCAACCCAAAAAATTTGTTTGTGTCATATTTGTTTGCACTTTTTAAAGTATCTGGATCAATGTCACGGAAAAAGCAGGTTTCACCACTAGCAAAAATTTCTCCAGAAATATCAAAAATGTTGATGTTGTTGTTGTCTGAAAGCTCTGGCATCTTTTAGGGTGAAGAAATTGAAGAGAAAACAAAGAGCATAATAACAATCATCGTTCTTTTTTTACCTTAAAATTTCCATTTTCATCCAAATGATACTCATCTCCAAAACATACCATAAACATGACCATTGCTATTTCTCTAACTGCATTATTGTTATGTATATGTATGTATATCATGTAAACAGCTTTCTTGAGATGGAAAATTTATTGCATTTTATGCCAAGCTTTTAGAACACATGTTATGCAAATTCTTGATTATTTATTTCTTTTTTTTTAAATACATAATATACTTACAAGTGATGGAACCATTTTCGCAAAGAATCCTTTCGTTGGATCTGGAGAAGGTTTCGTCCCAAATTCCGAAACGACCGGTTTTTGAGCGATGAGAGCTTTTTTGTACGCATCCGATTCCAAGTACTTCTTCTCAAAAGTAGCCTTTCCATTTTTAACATCAAACTTGGAGACCAGAGCGTACCCATCCATGTAATGTTGAACGGTAAAATCCTTATCGAAATCGAATTTCCCCGGTCCAATTCTGATAAAGCTTCCTGTACAAGAAAAGTGAATATTCACATTTTGTATTGTGAAGTGAAAAGTGAGTATATTTTACAGAGTATGTAATATAATGTCGGCTAAGTCGCATGATTCCCGTACAACAACCATCTTTTTTCTTCTTTTTTTTTGTTGCTTCGTCACTTCATATCCACGCAAGATATTGGAAATCATAAGCTGACTGGCACGGTGAGCAATAATAATGGTATTGCTATTTCCAATTTTAGAATATTGAGAATTGAGTGAGAATATCGAGTATACATATTACAGTTGATAGTAGGTCACACCATGACACCATACGTCAAACAGTTTCAAATGCAATAGAAAAGAAAGGGAAAGAGCCGTGTTCAGTAAAGCAGCAGCAGCAGCAACAACAAAAACTCATGCATAACTTCACACAAAAGTTCACAAGTAAATTGTTCCCGGAAAAAAAATTCATGCCCCTTTGACTTCAACTATGCATGTATATAACTAACACTACTTTCAACTTTGTGTGCTTCTTTTCATCACATTACAACAACAACTCTATCTTTCATCATTTATATTTCTGTCTTCTCTTTTTTCTCCGTAAATTCAAAATAAAAATACAATAATAGCGAGTCGCTATTATTTTGTTACACTTTTAGATCGTCATAGGGTGTGAATATTGAATATAAAACTTGCAGAGCTGGATCTAACGACTTGAGCCATTTTTTGTGATAAGTAATATTTTTAAATAACTTTTATACTTTGTTTTGTGACTTTACCTTTGACCCAACTTGGAACGAGTCCGTCGATTTTTGCCTCTTCAGGTCGGCTGAGTTCCCTTTGAGTCCTGAAAAGTTTTGGACTTTTTGGAGGCTGAATAGGCTGTTCTACTTTGAGGGGCATTTTTATGCTTGATTTTATTTAAACTGGATTTAGACTCGATGAAATAATTCGAGAGGTTTCACTATTACAATCCGGGGATAGTATTTGATAGTGATTTCTCACTTAAATATATAACTCTACAATTTAACTTTTTTTATTTCAGAAATTTACAGCGCACAAAAGGAAATGAATATTAAATATAAAAATGGAAGAGAAAAACACTGCTCCAAAATCCGTGGGTACAAACAAAGTAACGGTGCGTGTAGGTAACTGCAAAGATTGTTGTGTGAGTCGGACCAACTTGTTGAATTTTTTTTGGCTTTCGTGACTCTACTGTCTGTTTTGCCTTGAAGACTATTTTTTATTTCCTCCTTCCAGTCAGCCACACTACTACCGTGATTATAATGGCTTTAAAAGTAAAATGATGCAAATAACGCGTTTGCGTTTTTGTTTTGTTTTAAGTGTATTGTACTTTTTTTTATGATGATGATGAGGATAATGGCAAAGTTGATTGAAGATTGAAGTCACGATAAAAGATGCATGAACATATAACACAACCTTCAACTTCACAAGTTTATACAGTTTGCTGCGCCTCTACAATATATTATAAGCGCTCGCGGGCAGTAAAGCAGACAGACGACAGGTATGCAACAATTCAACTGAACTAGTCGAAGGTCCAGGTATTCACTTTTATATGTCAGTAATCAACTTGTTTTTATTAATATTAAACAATGGATGCTATAATAACATCATCATATGCCACATTTATATCTGCCTACTTCTTACATATACTCTCTGTATCGCATATACTACAACTGACAACACAAATATAAGTGCGCGTTTGACCTATGTTCCATCACATCTCAAAAGTTTGCGTGTTGCTGCGCTGCGGTAGATATAGCGAAAAAACAAACAATTGTAGCAAAAAAAAAGAAATGGAAGCACGCTCGATGTGAGGAGGGATGGGATGAGAGGGTTAAATGTTATTTATGCCAGCATTAACATATTAATAATGTACTTATGTTGCACATACATATGAATGAGCCAAGAGCCGCAGACAACTCCAGCAGCAGCGGATGGGCAAAAAAGTAACTGTGTTACATTTTTTCTTGTTATATTTGTTTTTATAATGAAAGAAATTAATGACGCTTGATGGAGTACGTTCTATTGTGGTTACTACAATACAACTCTAGACAAATCATGAATATTCCTCATTCATTAGGCTGTAATTGTGCAACGTAATAATAATATTGTACGTATGTATAATGTTTTAAGTAGCCGCGGTATAACCTAAGTTAAGAACTCTACCTACTATTTTTTTAACCTTCGCTAAATATTCATCTAAAAGAAATTATTATATCCGTTTCTTTAGTTCATTTCAATTCAATTAAAAAGGTACTTGCTCAAAACGAAGACATATTTATTTCATTTATATTTACCAGCTAAATTAAATACATCGTGATAATAATAACTTATTTAATTATATTATTCCATTATTTATATACCTTGACATAGTACCAAAAAGTTTTAACATAAACGTGCGTCATTTTTATATCAACATAATATTTTGTCATCATCATCTTGACGGTATGAAAATAGCAGAAGAAAGGGATGCTCGATCAAAGGAAGTAATTAGTTGAATGAATGTGACCGACTTTAAAGTTTAGGAACAAGAAGCTTAAATGGTATAATAAACATTCAGGTTCTATATCATGCGCCCCTATCTAAACTAAACATATCAACTTAGTCATTTGAGCAAAGGTTAAGATTATTATGGCGCAAAAAAATGTAGGGAATTCCGTGCTTGCTATAAAGTATATATTTCATGAGTTACATTTTTCTTACCTGTGTAAATATTTTTTTTAAATGCTTAACTGATAATGATCACCATCACGTTTCCAAGATGTGCACAATGATTAGTTTGACGTGTACCCAACAATCCAGCTGATTGACGTAAGTTTAGATGTTCTGATGTGTCACAAGACAAGCATTTTTGCATAATGTGTCTATTTGTATGTTGATGTGTACAATACAGTAAATTGACGATCCTTTTACATTAGCAACGTCATTTTTGGGAGGAAGAACAAGAAAAAACAGTTATCTATCAAGATTGGCTATAGATTATAAATATGTTGGTGGCAGCAGCGACGGCGGTGTGCTATAGTATAATAACATGAATTACTATGTAGTTAGCGTTTGCAGGTCACGTGCATATGTGCCTACCTGCACATTATACACATGCGTTGAGGAATACAATATGCACATATAAAATTTAATTTATGCCTCCATCGAATTAAAGTGCAAATTTTGCACTCAATTTTATTACTTTTGTGGATGAACTTGAAGCTTAAATACATTTATCTATGTCAATACTGATTACCGGACAGGGCAACAACTGCTAATATATTTTGACTGGTTCAGTCACCATTCTTGAATACAAAATAGTGTCTCCTCCCCTCAATATATTCAATATTGTGAACTGCCGTCAATTTAGATTTATGATAAGATTTTTTCCTTTACGCATTTCAAGTCCCTACTAATTTTAATAAGCGACACTGTGAGATTCACAAAATGGTTAAATTAAGATGCGATGCATCATGCATTAATAACGATGGAACAGTGTCCAGTGGACGTGGACACTGTCCACTAATCTTTCTTTAAAATATTATTAAATATCCATAATCCATATAGGCTCTTTCATGCTGTTGTTGAAGTACATACCTAACTTGTTGAAAGTGAACGTTTTACGGTACATATAATAACTAAAGCGCGAAGCCTAAACAAATTACTTGACAATAAAACTGATGGATGATATATAAAAGTCTTGATTTTTAGCATGCTGTGTCAGTGTATGCGTCACTGGCGAAACTAGAATGACCGATTGTGACTTCCTATGTCCACACTCATTCAATTCTTGTTATGCAAACTTTACAAACCAAACTTTGCTGCTGCTTGAAGTAAGATAAGTTGTACGTACATCAGGATTTTTGTCCCATCGTCCAGCCTGCTTTGCTTCCTTCAATCCCAAGCATTTCGTTTCATTTTTTTTTTTCAAGTTCAATGTCAAAGTTTAATATTTCTATCATATTTTTCCTTCAATATATTGTAATTACGTATGTACTTGTTTTAGTAGCTAGCTGGTTGATGATATGATGATTATATATTATGGGAAACGTAACATGCATCGTTAGTTGATCGTTAGTAGTATTCTCATTTTTTCTATTTCACTTTACCCGCATTAAAAATGAAATAACAGTCATTATTATTCTATTAGAAATGCGTCATTGCTCCTGTAAAATTTTATTGTAAAAACAGAATTAACGAATTGCGCAAATGCACATTGTGTCTTCTTAAAGCATTTCATTATAGGCAGTTTTTGCCCGTTCATATTCACAAGTACGAATGCATCAGCAAAAACATGTTTAGAAAAATGGATGTAACCAAAAATCAGTAGTGTTAGTAGTGTATGCTGCTCTGGACTTGCTACATAATGTGGGTTATTTATTTATGGGAAATATTTCGTGATAATTTAAAGGTTATTATATAAAAAGTGTTACTTCCCTTTGATTTTAAAAATCTTGATACGCCAAGAACAATCGTACCGTTATGTTCTACAATTAAGTTAGTAGGCATGTTAGATATTAGAGGCGCTCGAGTTACACAACAAAATTGGCTATAAACCAACTAGCAACTGTATTTAGGGAAAAAGGTGCATGACCAAGGAGCAAATATCAAGAACAACCAAGGTCATGTGAGGATTTGCATCGAGCACCTATTATGGCATTTGCACATATCTGCACTGCATTTCATGTTTCTAGCACAAAATAGAAAGATTTTCCTTTATCCTATTCCACAAGTTCACATAATTCTACCCACGTACGTATACGTACACTCGTGTTGGTTCTTGTTTTATAAGTTCGGTTAACAAAGATACTGAGATGAAGTGATGATGAGGATAACGATGTTGATGACTTGATGTGTAATCAATGTATTGATTGCTGCCGTGCGATATTGTAATTTGAGGTTAGTTATGAATTGAGGGGGTGAGTCATAAATTAGTAATCGTCAAGATGAATATTAAAACCAAACGTTCTATTCCATTCTTGTTGCTATAAAATCAAACAACATTTTTTATGTAAACCGTAGTTTTTTAATTTCCTATGTTAAGTCGGAAGTAAATATTTTGTACGGATAAAAAACAAAAAGGTGGGTGAATAAATACTAGGTACAAGATTATTTTTGGAATCAGGAAAAATAATGTTATTAATTGAGCCCGGCGTGGTTGGCTGGTAAATGCAAATGTACATACGTAAATATGTGACTTTGACCAAACGTTTTTTGGATGATGCGTATAATTACTTAAATGACAAAAGTAGGAATTATTTATGTATGTAGTATGTATACGGGCATATATGCAGCAAAATGTAATCGTCTACGTTTTACATTGGTTCAATATGCATTTATCTTTTTACGACGAGGTCAACGGACCAAAAAATGAACTACTAATACTATAATACTACATACATTGTTATTCTTTATTTATAAGCTGGAATGTAGGATTCTCATACTATAGCACGCGACCTTGTGAGAAACACAATTCATGCAAATCCCAGCTTAATTTGGAAAACTTTGTGTAATAGCAATAATATATCTAGCATTTTCCTAATGTCCAAAATTGGCTCATCTAAATTTTTTTATTAATGATGTGAACTTCTTTAATGATATATTTATCTGTAAACAAACAAACGGAATATATTACAATGTTTTTAGTTATGATGTGCGTGTTGGTGTATGCGTATAGATAGTTAGAGATAAACCATTGCTAAAGAATTGCAGGAAGAAATTCAGTCATCATTTTGTAGTTAGCATACTTGAAGATGATTTTTTGTACGATTTTTTTTGTATTTTGGTTTAGAGTTTAAAAAAGAACTATGAAAATGACTTTTTTAATATAATGAATGTATTATAAATTTATTAAACATGAGTTACTACCACCACAATTGTGTCTTTTGACCACAAATGACATTTGGAAATATGCAGTCTCAAATATGGAAAGGAAATGTAGTGGTAATAGTAATTTGCATACAAAATAAAATATTCTCGTATTAAAGTAGGCATTTTTAATATACAGAATTAATTCACATTCAGTCACGTTCCGAATTATAAAAACCTAAGCATACACATGAAATCAGTTTATGCATGTTTTATAGTGCAGTGATAATAATAATATGTACATATGTTTNTCCGAATTATAAAAACCTAAGCATACACATGAAATCAGTTTATGCATGTTTTATAGTGCAGTGATAATAATAATATGTACATATGTTTTGGATAAGTAGTTCAGCCTTGTTTTGCTGTGAAGTTATATCGTGAAAAAACCTTTACTAGCCTTGTTTTATTGATCCAAAATGCGAGTACAATAAACTTCAATTTGTTTCCTCGCTACTCCCTCAAATGTTGCGACATTCGACCTTTTGCACAACAAAATTACTTTCCAAATCCCAAGTGTGTGGATGTATCTGAAAATTTATATTTTAGAAGAAAAAAAACAACAAGAGGATTTTCTGACCTGACATTTTGAGATATAAAGAAATCATATAGTTGAGATATCACTGCTCTGTAGAGTATACCTATTTACATATATATATACCTACCAACTTATGCAGGCTTAAAGAAAGAAGATCGCAGGTTTGTGCACATATTGCTCTTTTTAGAATGATGAGTAGGTATACAAAGATATAGCATATGTACATATTATGCCATAAAATTTGGGCATATTCTAACTACTTCAAGTAGCATAAATAGAATATATATTATGTTGGTTCGGGTCGCTGTAAATAAGTACCTATGTAATTCCCTGGACGATGTGGCGAATGTTTTTCAGAGATTTCTATATCCCTTTGGTTTTTGTCTGCGATTCACTGGTAGTAATAAAAATTTCAGAATTGGATGCTTGAATCTGATTTCCTACATGAGGCTAGAAATATTTGTAAGTATTGATTGTAGTAATAACATGTTTTTTCATATAAAGCCACCATTCAAATAATAATGCAATACGTATATTGTATATTATGCATTAAGTCACCTTTCAAAAAAAGTTAAGCCTTCGGAACGAAGAAAAAACAATGCAAAAAAACTGTTTTTCCGTTGTAAATAAATTTACTTCTAGACGACAGTAATATGCAATGCCTTATTCCGTGTTTCCCTCTTACCAAATTCATCCGTCCATAAATCCTCACTGTCATGATTTCTTTTTCGTCTAACAGTCAACAGCATTCAAACAAGAAATAAATTGAAATTTTAAGTATACCCATTTTTATGCTTTTAAATATTTTTATTCATTCAAATATGTATATATAGTCGGAGAACATTACATCAATGGAAAATGTTGAACAAGCTTAAAAGAAAAAGAAATAAGTTGAAATTTTAAGTATACCCATTTTTATGCTTTTAAATATTTTTATTCATTCAAATATGTATATATAGTCGGAGAACATTACATCAATGGAAAATGTTGAACAATCTTAAAATAAAAAGGTTTATAGGATTGGAAAAAACAATTTAATTCCAGTGTTTGGTGAACAATTATTTATCTGTTTACTATCAGTGTACAAAATATAATATCGGCTATCAATTTTAATTAATATTTTAGCAAAAATAAAAAGCGGTAGAAGTAGAAAGGTTATTAGATGTAACAACAATTAAGGTACCACTTACAACTGCGTATGCCTGGTCACTTTTTTCTAAGCCATAATTTATTTCAAACACCGAAGATCGTCAAAATATATCTTACATTATTTATATCCTATACACAAATATCGTTATCGAACACCAATACTTCATACTTACTTTACCTGTACCTATTATGATGAAATAGGGTAGCTGTGAGAAAGAAAGAAAGAAAATACTGCATAATATTTACAATTGAATTGATTTAAGCGCATCATTTTACATTTCACGTAAAAACGAATTAAATTACATAAATACATGAATTAGATGGTTTATTTGTAATTCTAAAGCTTAAACATTCAAATAGGTATGTAGGTATAGTATCCGATTATTTACAATATAACCACTTAATGTATGTACGAGTAATACTTATTATTACCAAATATATTTTGGGTAGAAACATTGACTAGCACCTGCTGTGATTTTTTTTTTTTAAATTTGTACAATTACAATATAACCACTTAATGTATGTACGAGTAATACTTATTATTACCAAATATATTTTGGGTAGAAACATTGACTAGCACCTGCTGTGATTTTTTTTTTAAATTTGTACGACATGTTAGCAGTACTCAAGTATATACATATATACACAAATACGCCTGTGTCCATTAGTATAATAAAAAATAATAGAAAAACCAGGTTATGGTTGCGCTCACTCTCGATTGCACAATTTTTTTAAACAGCTTGTTTTCGTGATTTGAATTCAGTATTTTAACAAATAACTAGAAATATATGGGTAACAAAAGATGATAAAAAAAATTGTTTTAAGATGCGAACGTTCAAGGACTAATAAGTATAGCCTTGTGGTTAGAAGAACATGTTGTTTTGCACGTACGTATATTCAATATGTAATTCAGTTTACTTTTTCACGAAATTAATCTCATGTGGACAACCGCATAGCTAACTCAGGTAAAAGATAGTCAAATTACCATAATTTGTGTAAGAATTTTGATGTTTTATACAGCTGTCCAGTCATATACGATAACATACTACTACTAACGTATACCTACCTAGACCTATCTAACATTTTTTATTCATCCATATTTTTAAATACACTTGTTCACGTGCTCATAAATATTACCACGATATGAGTCTTAAAATTAAAATAAGTATTGTACGTGTAAAATATTTATTAATTTTTATCTCAAACTGAGTAGTGGTTAAAGATGCACTCTAAAGATAATTTTATGCAAAATCTACATTCGATACACTAAATGTTACCATGAAAAACTAACCCATGTTATTATCCTATATAAATTATCAAATTATCCCTATCCTATTCTAAGCTGTACAAAATGATCATGAACATGCATTTTTAACCTACAAGTATAGATGATATATGTAATTAAAAATAACCTATAAAAATGGAAGGGCATGACAACGGAAAATGACTGGATTGAAAAACTCAATTAGACTTATACTGATTAGAATTCGTAATACATTCGGAAATAGAAATACTAATAATAATTGTGTACTGTCAGGAGCAGATATGATTTTAAATTAATAGGAACGAATTAAATCACAATAATAGTATATGTTGCATGTTATTGTTATGTATTTAAATAAGTCATATATTAAGACTTGCAAAATGCAGTCTGCTACTGTTGGGATTATATCCAAATAATCAGCAACATACATATACATAGTTCTTATTCATTCCAGAAAAGTATTAACTTGGTTAGATGAGTTTGAGAACTTATTTCTTGATGTGATAAAATTTAGGTCAATTTTATGGCGCGAAAAAAAACATGTAATCTAATCATGTCCAATGAAATCTTTTCTATTTTGCAGCTCAAGATGAAAAGTAGCTAATAATTGTGTACAAATAAGCATTCCGAGAAATTCAGTTTTAAAAAAACTCCCCAACTAGCTGCATTTCTCTCGAACCATTCCCTTGGAATAGAATGACATTAGTATGAGTTATTTGATAATTAAATGTTCAATTATCGCAAGGTACAAAGTTACGATATTCCATTATGACATACATTTTAACAAAGCTGCCAATGAAATTCATTTTATTGATGTTCAGTGATTCTCTGTAAACAAGACTTCTTATTATGTATGATTTTTTTTACCCTGTCCATGATAGTGTCGCAATATATATGTATGTCTTCAATTTCAATTATATGTGTTCAAATCACCAAAAAGTTCTCTGGAGATTACCAGATAGACAACTTTAAAAAAAAGTTGCTGCAATAGCGCAATTACATATATAGGCTCCAGTTTTTTCAGAATGTGCGTCACTTTTCTTCTTGTCTAAATTATTGCCTCATATATTTCACAAATGCTGCCAATTCAAAAATTGTGCAACAGAAACCATATTATGTTTTTTGCGCCCAATGTCCTCATACAAGGCTCGTGTATAAATGTTTGAAAAATACCAATCAAGTTTTTTTTATAGCAAACGTAGAAACTCGCTTTCCAGCACATAAATTCTAATGTGTATACCTATTACACGTACAATATACCAAATTAATATACACATCAATAATGGTAGAAATATACTGTACTATAAAGACTATCAGTAGAGAACAAAATGTTTAATTTATCGCTATCATATCACACTCCAATTGCAGTCTATTTAAAAACTGTTATTATTATGGTACCCACACATCCTTATATAATATTATGCTATTATGAATGTATGTATGTCCTTATTTTTCGTCCCTGGAAATTATGCGGACGTTGAAAAATGCAAGTAGTAAATTTTACATTATACACACAAAATCTTTTCTTGTTTTCTCTATTGAGTATATAAACTCTTTTTGAAATCAGTACCACCAGTAGTAAATAGGGATCGTTATGAAAAGCTACCACCGCTATTTTAAATATATGCATCTATATATTTTATTTACATACATGATAATATGTTCATACTGTATGTTGCATACTATTATTATGTCTAGACCCATTCAAACGGAACTAATTTCGACAACTACTTTCACTTTACTGTGCTATAAGCAATATACATACATATATCCCAAAAAAACG
>JAHZNC010001077.1:0-44641 GCA_027744095.1 Zhuqinia jingwanae
TGACGATACATCATTCAGCCAATCAAAATTCCGAACAAATAGACACACATTTTCTGCTGGAGTGAAACACACTTTCCTTCATCCCGAGGCTGATATGATGTTCACACACTTAATGAGTCGCTTTTTTCATTGCAGCTTGTCCATAAAATACATAATATATTTACTTTTATGATGTCGTGTCACAACGCAATTTGAGTACATATTATTGAGCCCAAAAGATATTTTGTTGTACGCTGATGGTTAAAAATATATAATGAGGGTTAATTACACAGATTATTTATTCAAACTGTTCATCTTACAGAGTGGGTACGTGTAACATTTAACTAGTTATATATAATTTTTTTTAAACTTTTATAACATTGTTTTCATACATGCAATGATGCAATACGCGTATTAGTGCCCATACAAATAAGGCAAAATTAAACGCAAAAATATACCTACATAATATGTATACTTAATATTGAATTAGATCTTTAACCTTTCAAAAAAGTGTCATTGATGTAATCTAGAAAATTTAGGATAGAAATGCCAGTGTTAGTGTTTCGTATTATTTCCAGTCACAGTCGTCGATTACAATTTGTCACCTCTCAAGTTGACTAATTAATGATTATCATATGTAGAGTTCACGGTAACAGTGGATGAGTGGATGTCATTTTGAAGGGGAAGTTGAATATGTATGGATATAAAGTTGGCTAAATGCTAACTGTTAATAAAATACAAGCGCATAAAAACCAGAGTTAGACTGGACTACTATACGCGAACAGGGAACAGCATTCATGGGAAACGCATGAGAATAATCGTAATAATTAGAAATTACTTAGAATTAGAAATTAGGAACGCCGTAATTTCTAATTAGTTATGAATTATTCTAATAACAGACTACAAAACAGCATAATATAATGTCCCACGATAAATAACACAATGCCCAAAAATCCATTTGTTGTGAAGTTATTTCCTAATAAGGGAAAAATAAAACCGAGCATTTATTGCATTTATTTATATACCTATAAATACATTTACTTTTATCCTTGACATGGCCTGTCCCGAAACAATCAAAACTAATTTTAGGCATTTGGTAGTTTTCTGAAGACGTTTAATTTCATTCTTCATTCTCTCTGGTGCTTTAGCTTTAACTCAATCTGACGCATAACAAACTCAAGAAAGCAGTCAGCATCGTCACGTCAATGATTTAAAAAAAAGTTCATATCATTAAGTTCACGACTCTCAAGAGATTAATTTTTTTAAACGACAAGTCTTTTTTCTTGTTTTTTTCCTTCCTTGCTCCTCTCCCCGTTAAAAATGTCACTGGAAATTTTGGTTTTTTAATTCTCATACACGGCATTATAAGAAAACGTGGCTGAACAAGTATATTATGATACCAGAAGCAGCCCAGCCTGATCCAAAACCGGTTAAGAATTTTGAATTGCAGTTTAAATCTTTCTTCTTCCATGCACGATTGATAAGCAGTGTATTACGCTTGCCACTATAAGTGACAGATCTTTCATGATTATATTATGTATATGGCATATTTATCTGGTTAATAAAATGGAAAGAATTAAAAAGTATCTGATATGCATATAGGTATGCAATATTTAAAAAAGGCTGTGTTTGCGTTGTGGTGCCGAGCCGAGTACAAAGTACTATTGAATTGAGTGTAATAAATATTATTCCACTACTGCCACATGCATGCATGGTTATCTGACACGACAAGAATGCAAATGTAAAGGTTTGTACTAACTACGATACGATGAACTAATACGCATCTCATCAGCACAAATACATACCATCACAGTTTATTTAACGCAATGATATAGATATATAAATATAATATATTCTATGTAGATTCAATGCCTATTCAGATTCAGAGGAGAGAGGATGCCATCGACAACTGAATAACAAGAAGAAAAAAGGTCTTCTACTGACGCAAATTCTCTTGTTTACCCGATTTGATATATAAAAAACAAAAAAGCTACTCATTTGATGAGAACACTAACCAAAAGCTAAAAGCTTGCTTGTTGGTATTTTGTATGCTTCGTTGAGAAAGCATATATTATGTATGTATGTATGTATGTATATAGGGAGAGCTGAATTAAAGTACACATTTCAATCAAATATTAGTATTCATGCATATCCCACACCATACCATCAGCAAAATGCACATAGTGGTTGTATATAATATAAGCTGTAGTATATAATATAGAGAGTTATACTTTTTTTCCTCTTCAGATTCATACACATTGAAAGTTGTTCTGTTCCGCGATAAGTGGTGGTGGTGGTGGTAGTCTGGCAGTGTAGTTTGTTTTTTTATAAGTCAAACATGTTGGATGGCGTTATCAAAAACAGTTGACAAGGGATGTATATATGAACCAGATATAACCAGAAAATACTAGTTTGTAATAGCATGACCTATAATGGGTGGCTGTTATATGTTGTAATAAGAACGGCCAAGTTCTTTCTTATTGCAATGTTTTCCCTTTGGATATGCTTGGATAATCTAACTCCTTTGCGAATCAAAGAGTGAATGTACGGAGGTGAAGTCAAAGGATAAAGTTGTTGAGCCTGTTTATGCACATAATAATGTGCAAAGTATGTGTACACTTCAATGACTATGACGATCATGATGATGATGGTCGCTTTTAAGCGTTCATCATGAGGATAAACATTATTAAGACCGAAAAACGTTTACAACTTTATTGCAGAGCATTCAACTGTTTTTCAAAAAAAAAAAAAAACATTTTCACAACAAGGAAATGTGAATGGGGTGAAGAACGTTATTGTAAGACGAGAGGTAAAAACTGTGAAGAACTTTCAACAAGGCAGTACTGAATAAAAGATATCGACAAAAGCCTATGAATTACACAAGTGCTCAAAACATATACTTTAATATATATTTTTGCTGCATTGAATTTTTATGCTCTCGGTGTAAACAAATTATTATCATTTTATTGCATAAATATTGGGGCTTATTATTGGCCACCTCAACGTGGATGTTTGGAGAATGTACACTCAACTGATTAAAGCACGAAATGTATTTTTATCCTTTTGTTATATATGTACGCATTTGTCATTGACTAAAATGTGGTTAGCCTCTAGAACTTTCTCTTTTCTGAAGAAGGAAGGGAGATTTTGATACCAAGGGTGAACTGGACAGAAACATGTTGATTGTGTGTAGTTTTCCAGAGAAATGAATTAATTCATTCCTGTGACTACAACTACAACTGTTATATGCACAAATAATAGTATATTGTGCACAGAAACATTCAAAGGGAGTTTTGTTCAAATGAATCATATATCCTTACGTTACAGCCATTTTGAAAATTATGACGAGTTATATGAGTTATTATAACTCATGACAAATATAGATGATTTGATTTGCTAACATGAGAAACGTTTAGGGGAGCACACATTACCTAGTAAACTGGGCGTTAGTAAAACACGTATTTTTGGTGTGTGATGTGTAAAGTAAGTGCGCATCATTTTAAATAATGTAAAAATACTCCTATCATATTTTGGTTATTAAAGATTACTCAAAGACTGAACAATTTCGTCTAAATATTCATACAATAATATCGTACATATAAATAATAATGTTGTGTACATACACTATAACTATAGAAGGGATTCTTTACAGGCACATTTTGGCCAAGCTATTAGCTTTTCGTGAACTTTAATTTTACAGACTTGTTGTCTTTTGTGCATTTTGTGTGTTCTACATATTTCAAATTTAAGGATGCTATTTTATTTCGAGTAAAGATTGACTAGGACATGAAGTGAAGCTAAATGACAAAAATTCAGCATGGAAGTGTGTAAGTGGGCAATCCCGGTAATATTGAATTTGGTATATAGACGCTAGCAAAATATCCTTCGTGTACAGATATGTACCATGTCTTATTAATGGTATAGCTTTCTTCGTGACCATAATATTATTCGTTATAATCCCAATTCGTGACCAAAGGCAATTTATTACAATCCAATCACCTACATGTATGAATCTGCTGCGGGATGGTAGAGCAAAAACTAATTTATAGTAAAATGTTATTTAATAATTAAATCAAAAAGTTTACCTGATTTCTTCAATGCTTGTTTGAGGACCTGAACCAGGAGATATGGTAGCTTTAAATCATTTGAGGACGGTGAAGACGAAGGCCCTGAATCTGCCTTCATCCAGGATATTGGATAGTATTATCTCTTTATGTCACTAATAATTGATTGATTAATCTTCTCCGAGCTTCTTAAGTTACGGATGTTATTGGCACAGTATAAATTAATAATAAAATAGTAATCTAGCACCAATCAAAGTTCATGATCTATAATGAAAGGGGTATTAATAGGTTGGGAGGGCATCACTGTGATCCGTCACAACTTTATGCAAAATATATCTCTGTTCTGTGTACAATAGTAACACTTGCACAGGTCATTATTGTCTTTCCCAATGACCCAAATCCATTCAGGAAATTATTAGCACCAGCAAAACAGTAAATCATTTACTTATTCACAAAAAATCAATATGTTCATAGTAAAAATTCCTTAAATTTTGGAGACAGTGCTACAAGAAGCAGGTGCACTACTCTTAATTCGAATTTAAAAAAAGATGTCACTGTACGTCAGTTCACCCATATTTATTTTATTTTATATTATTATTATTAATTCAACAAGTAATTAGTTAATTTCATTGGACGAGTATGTGCCCGTTTCCGCATATATTTGATTTATGGATTCTTAAGAGCACTCGTAATATCACATCTCCTGAAACGGAAACTCACAGACTATCCAACTTTTAGTGGCAACACAAGAAAAATTTTGATGAAAATTATGTACAAACTTATGTGCCACACTTTAATTAGCAGAGGTATAAGAACCGGTCACTCTCCCCCCAGTCCTAAAAATTTTCAAACGTTTATAAAAGCGTATTCTCATCATGCCAGATCTTAACTCCTTTACAAAATCTTTATTTCAGCAAACGATACGAACACTGTAAAATTGGATTCAAAACTAAAATATGGCCCACGTTAAAAACCTTTTACTTTTCTCATAAATTAAATAACGTGTGCTTGTTTTAAATTTATGACGGCCTTCTGCAAATGTCGAATGAATTTGAGTATGTGTTTTATATATTTTTTAATGTTTTTTTATACGTGTACAATTTAGCTAAATGATAATTATCTTCTAGAAATGTGCGCGCGTAGTCCCTGCAAAAATTTGGATATGCTCAACAAGAGCAATATTTTCGGCTACATGTGCAGGTATTTTCTTTCTACCGTATAAACTGAATTATGTTGATGATGATGGTAGTGGCAGCTGATCACATCCAGCAGGAGAGCCTAAACTACAGCTGCACGCTTTTTTAATGATACTATTCTAACCCTTTTTACATGTGTGATTGAACAGTAATGTTTAGAACTGTACATGTGTGCAAAGCAAAAGTGAATCAACATGTATGTACATGAAATGAGGTTTGCTGTGAGCAGGTTGCATGCAAGCTGATAGCTCATTCTATGGCATCTACCGGCGTGAACTATTGCGTTTTATTGTTCTATTCTGTTCATTTTCATCCCATGAAAATTTATCAGTCAAGTTCATTCTTTTGTTAGCGATTCAAAACATACTTTTTTTAAATTGCATCTTGACTTTGGACGTATACATAATAATTATATTTATTAACTAGCTGTTGGAATAAGAAACCTTATGTATGAGTACGAGAAGAAGGTCATAGACCAAATCACCCAATTTATAAATTTTATGTATCAACGATGATGCAGATTGCAGATATGAAGAAATCAAAAGGAAATCAAAAATTTTTAGCGTCCAAAATCCTTCTATAAGAAATTTGAAAACAACGTTGACATTTGACATTATGTTGTTCTCTAATTCTATTCTAAGGCCTCTCATTCTGGTACGCTATATGCAAATTGCAAATGATCCACAAATCTATGACATCAAACAAGATATCTTTTTGTACTAATTTTAAAATATCATAAATCATAACTTTCATCAAACTGGTAAATGCTGATATGTCGATCATTTTAAAATTTCCGTACAATACTAAATACCAAATAGATTTATCCAAAATCGAGCTTTTTATTGGTTAAAAATAAATGGCAATCATTAATGAAGCTGTAATCTGCTCTTATTGTTATGTTATAATAACCTTTCTTTCTCTCTCATTCCAATTTCCTGATGAAGAAATTGCATAAGTTATGAAAGGTAGAAGGTAGAAATATTTTACAAATCCTTTCAACCTATCAAAATTTACTTCGTATTATTTATAGTATTATGTTAATGAATGAACTATATTATGCCAAGTGGAAATTTGATTTCGAGTTAAAAGATTCGTAAATCGTCAATCATGTCAATATTTTAAAAGTTCGACGATTCACTCAAAATGTGGAATTTCTTATTCGTCAATACAATAGTACATGCTGCAAATAGATGTAATAAATGATTTATGATATGTTTGTGACTAAAATCAAATCAATGTGTTCTCGTATTTTTTCTTTCAAAGCACGTACACAGTAAATTTATTATTACAAAATTTAGATAGTGAATCATAGTGTTATTTTTTTGTTTTAAATCTTATTACATCCTGTGGCGGTTGTTTCTATCGACAAAATCCCGTACCTTTTAATGTGGGCAGTTTGCTAACGAAGCTGTTGTGTCATGGCCCATGGCTCTCCAAATATTTATATAATAGCACTACAGAAAAATAATATTACTATTCTACGTCCTATAAGAAGAAAGCATCCATGAAGTATATTAGTATATATTTCGATGATTATGTAAGGTCAGCCAAAGTGTATGGAAACGATTTGCTGGGGACGAAAATCTCCTCCAGCGGAAAAATTCTACCATCAAACGACCACTTTTACTCCAGCAATTATAGTAAATATCATTCCAGCAACTCTTAAAAAGTCAAAATTTAAACATTCTAACTCCGTTTCTACATTGTCAAGTATTTAAAAATGACAAGTTACATTTTGTAAAATACTCTATTTACTTTTTTTATTTAAATTGCAGCATAAATATTTATGGCCCTGTAACATTCTTTGTAACTGTTCTGTATTTCAACAGATTATTGTTGTATTATTTAATTATTATTTAGACTTATTCCTATGTAAGTGAAATTTACGTGGAAGGTAAATACTTGAAATAACGTTCACTTTTTTGTTCATTGCTCCTTTCTCTGAGAAAATTGTTCATCCAAATTACAGCATGATTATTTTGCGTTGCTAAGCAAGAACTTTCAAATGATCTGGGGTATATCATAATGGAGAGCAACATACAGCTCTGTAAATGTTTATTCCAATTATAAACCCCTCATAAACCTCAGCCAATCTGACATGAACGGGACAAAAGTGACATTCGTCGGGAGGGAACTACAATAAAATAAAGCTAATAATCCTTGTGACTAGACTTGGATATTCGAAGCGGTACTTTATAACCTTAGCAATCATGGGCTTGAACATACCACGAAATAATTTTCAAACCCTGCCTACCACGTCTTCTGTTCTACACGGATTCTCCACGAATTAAATTGTAGTCACTATTGAGGTGATGTACCACTTCAATGTATTCAATTTCGAATTTTCATCATCTGACCTCACCTCTGATGATGGTGCAAACGGCATGTTCCAACTTCCAAGTAGCCAGGGATATAAAGCTGGGTGGGCAATAAACTCTTGGTAAAGCTGAAAAAGAGACCGATGGTGACGTTGATGTCAAAAAGATTCAACTGACGGAGACTCAATACGATGTTATTGTTAATACTATATTTACGTTTGGTCAAATTTGGTGCAAATCAGTGGCACGATTTTTCTACGATTTTTATTCCCCTGATGTCAGTTCGTGAACTAAGAGCTAGATGAAACTTTATAGGGATCTACTCCTCCATGTAATGAATATACTCGATTTTCCAGGCAGCGTTACACGCTGGACCCTTTCACCTGGTGTTCTTAAATTCTAATCCCCATTTTCCCCATACGCCCAATTCCAGAATATTTGATTTTTATCTGTAAGGCATATTGATTAAATATTGGATATATTGTTGACCTGATCAATAGTTTGAAAGTTCTCATCTCATCTTGTAGAGATTATACGCAACACGCATAATATACTTGTGGATGTAAACTCAAGGATGATATTTTTTGGATTATAAAATTTGATGAAGACTAGTACACTGACAACTGATCCATAAATGACAATGAAAAACTCTTATTTTTTGGTTTTCTTTTCAACCACGGACAAAATGACAAGTTGAAACGGTCGGAAAAGAAATAAACAGTGAATGATTTCGTAATAAAAGCTAACCCCATTTCAGTTATTCACGGGGCTATTTTTCTTGAGCTGCTAATACTGCTGAGCTTAAAATGGAGCTAATACTTAACGATTCAGACTTTTTTCCATAAATTAACACAAAGCAAAAAAGAAACAAAAATTTTTTTTAAAATTATTTTAAGCAAAACTCAAAATCAAGCGCTGTTTTGCAGGTCATTTCAAAAATTAGTTGAATTGGACCGTTGTTTTTCAACTCAAATGAAATAGCGTGAAATAATAGTAACGCTTTTCATTGCAGTAATTTTTCAACCCCCGCCCTGCAAGTATATATATATATATCTGATCATATTGGAAAGGTAAGGTGAGTATCAGTTTTAAAAGAATATAAATAAAGCTGTAAGATCTGTAAATGTGTAGCTGAGTTGACGCGGGTACATGTTTTTCCTTTGTTGAAAAATTATATTCAGGAACCTGCAGAGAAGCTCCTGCAAGGTGGATTCAGGGTAACCCCAGTTGCATTCGTTATTTGTCAAAAGCTTTCGAAATTCGAATGGTGTCACTTGATATAGATTAAAGTTTAAAAGAAAAATAAAGTTCCCACCGTAGCTCCCCTGTGAAATGAGTGAGGTGGCTGAAAAACAATAGAATTCGAGACCTCTAATGCTATACCAAATTTGAAGTAATTTGGATAAGCAGTTTTGAAGTTATCGTGCGGACACACACACACACAGCTATGTGTAAATCATTACTACGCTGTTGCACAGCTACGTAATAAATACATATATTTTATTTGTAAGAGATGATAGACATGTAGATTGCATAGATTACTGTCAGCTTTAGGCTTTCCCTCATAAAAGCGCGTTCCACAACAGCCTAATGAAATGTCATTTCGTATTAGCATCAAAATCGTAACGAACCATAAGCATATTATATAACAAGCGTTTTTTTTGCCTTTTAAATTTAAATATCACATTTATACATACAAATGTAAGTTGTAAAATAGTACCGCGTATACTAATTGCAAATTGGCATTTATTATAAATCTTTAGGAACAGATTGTAGAACAGATTTTTTGGACAAAAAGCTTCCAACCCATGTATGTATATGTATTTCTGAAAAGATTTCATTAAATGTAGCTTCATGGCATTATTTGAAAAATCCGAGGGGATATATTGCCGTATTTTCATTTATGCGAATTTACCTATCATCTAAGGTAGCCCCAATTTTTAATTCCAATTCGAAAAAATGTCAAGTAAATATAAGTTAAACCAAGCACAACAAAGATGGTTTAACAGACGAGCATGCGCAATTCATGCAACGTTTCTGTATAATACGGTACCGTATTTAAGAGAGCTTACCGTATACCTCCATCATATCACGAATTAGTGTAGTGTAAAACATATTACTACAGACTACAGACAGACTTACTTGGTGGTGGTGGTAGTGAGTGAGTGGCGATGATGATGCCACTATAGTGTAATGCATCCGTATATTAGTTGAAACTTGCAACACACAGCCTAGCAAAAGAAGAGAATAATATGTCCATATACTACATCATCAGAATATCATAACGAATTCCTCTTATTGTATTGCATCGCAGAATCTCAATCCGTTCTCATAAAATCCCATCCTAGGAAACACTAACTATATGTTTTGCATGATGTACTACTGACTGACAGGCATTTAGCTTAGCACAGTCGAGTTAGAGAGTAACCAACTATAAGTAATGCGTCGTTGTGTTCATCTAGCCCTTCTCTCCTTTTAATATTGATAAGAGTTGAAAGTTGAACACATATTTGATGTAGACATGATGGCTGGCGCTGGCAGTTAGTAGTAAACTTTCAGCCCAACGTATAATACATGGATATGTAGTACGCTCGTTGCAAGATCATAGAGCAAACTCGAAATAGTTATCCTGCGCCAGTTTTAAATTACTTTACGGTGGAAATTGTGATTGAACGTGCTAATTATTCAGAGACCCTTAGCAATTGTCAACGGTAAGGTTTTCTTCCGAAGGGCCGGTAATTACAAACCTAACTAATTAGTAGTGAGTTTGATAATTACCGTCCCTTCGGAATACCAAATTCAATTGTAATGAAATGAAATTAATTAACCTGTAAATTCATTTAAAAGGTTTGATCAAATTCCCATTTTTGGGATGGGGGATGTTTGGAATATTAACATTAAGCCAAAATGGCGGGTCACACACGACTCCAGCCCCCCTTTGCTCAAACCTTTTAAATGAATATAACCTAATACTAAACAAATCACGGACCTGGTTAACGTTACACATCGCTAATTTTTAGTACTTTGTACAAAATCCATATCGGGTGATGAACTTCGTTTAGTGGGCGCCATTCAAACTATAATCAACTAAGACTGTTAATGCATTACATATAGTCATATATGCGTATCGTCGAGGTTAACTATACTTCACTTAGCATAGTTTCTTTAACCCCACATTTCAAAATTATCTTAAATAACATTACTAATTGACCGTCGTGTAGAAACTAGAGGCGTGTAAGGAAAGCGTAACCATACTAACTATTTGAGCTAGATATGTAACCTTGACGTTGATTCAATTACAATATCCTAGCGATAGAAATATTACAAATTGTTGATATACCAAATGCACAATTTTAGGCCTATTCTAAGTACGTAGGTCAGTCATGACTCATATGAGTCATAAGTACCAGTGATACATTAGTTGAGCCCGAGGGCATATGGTACTATTCGATCGGGATTAATAGACCTACAACCTAAATACATACTTACGATTAACATATCGGTCCAAAGTCTGGTTGTCCAATATTTTTGTTATTTTTGTACTTCTCGTTTAGATTGTGGTGATATTTAGGTTACTTATAAATTTTAAGTTCTTGTTAACTCCACCCATTTATTGGAAGTACCATCTTTTGATTTGTGTTGCGTAGAGTGTAGGTAGATAAATCATGCATGTATACATTGCATACTATACAACCAAAAAGAAACTGAATTTTGCTGCGAAAAGCATCTCAGTACGTATTACATACTAAGATAGGATGTTAACATAAGGAGGATAGCAAAAGCTTCTCGAACTAGTCATAGAGTGAACATTTTTCTTACCTTGACCTGAGTTGTAGTTATTCAGTCGATGTAAATAAATATGATATTTTGTGACATGTTATTTGTGTACAATTTTGACTACATGTGTAATTGCAGTTTGCAGAATTATAGCTGAAAATATTTTTTTCAATTAATTGCTGTATTTAAAGGGCTTGGCTGATTGACTTGTCCCATTTTATGGGTATCGGTGCAGTACCTCTGTAAAATGTTCGATAAGGTTTTAAGCATCGATAATTTAATCGAACTGTGTTAAAGTCAAGCTTGACTCTCTAGAGTAGCTAAATATGGCTGATTAGGTGTAATTATACGTTGAGATGTATATACTCATGTAGTATTTTATTCCCAGTGGGAATTTCCCACTTTTGGAAGTTCCAATATTTTAAAGCAAAATTGAGGTTGTCTTATATCGGAAATGTCATTTACAGTAATCATTAATTAACTTAGATTAACTAGTTCGCCAATATTTCAGTATTGTGAACAAAATAAAAATTGGAGCAGTGAAGTTATTTGAAGCAAAAAAGTACAGTATCTTAAAATGCTTGCAGCATTATGAATTCCCGCCGGGAGATACAGATATATTTCAATATAAACTGTTTAATTTTTAGCAGTTGGTTCTCCTCGTCCTCCAGCAGTTACAAACGAGAGATGAAGAGAACATATGACTCGGATCCTGCATGGAGCCGAGGAACAGGAGCAGGAAGTAATGCCAAAAAGGTACCGTTGATCTAAATGAAGTAATTATTGTTTTGGAAAATTAAATGTAAAAGGAACTTATGGCTCATTAATTTTATTCTTTTTCCATAGAAACGTCAAATGGTTTCTCGTGCGAATCTAAAGTTTCTTAGGTCTCTAGTGAAGAAGAAACGGGAAGCAGATAAGGGTAAACGTACGTGATTTTACCATATGAAATTGTACTAACCAGTTAACTACTGATGTGTATCGTTGTTAGTTTCCTGCCATTGAAATGCATGTAGGTATATTATTAATGCTAATTTCTGTTTCATTACTGTTATTATAATGTTGTGCCCACCTGAAAATTTATTTTCCAATGGTGGTGGGGATTTCTGGAGGAAATCCTAATCCTCCTGTGACGTGCCTAAAGTTTAATTTATGTAGTATACCTTCACCATGTACATTATTATAGAAATAAAGTTATTTGCATACAACAGTGCATTCGGTCGCAGTCCTGCTCTGTCAAAGATTTCAGTTTCCCATTACGTAATAAATATTTATAATTGTAATGGTACGCAATTTAATTGGAATTGAACGAATATCTGCTATTTGAAATAAAATATCTCGTCGTAAACAAGGGATGCATAGAGCATTTGGTATTTTATTTAACATGTCTACTTTCGTCAGTGACTGGTGTTATATTTTGTAAAGTTCAGATGAAGTTTAATGTAATATACAAACGCACTAATGTTAGTCGTGAATACTGATGTGCTTTCAGTCCTAAAAACTGTGTATTAATATTCTTTCGTAGGGAAAACAGTTTGTGTCACCAGGACTGTGGAAATGCCGTCTGCCCACACAATTGGAGTCGAAGAAAGCAAGCTCCTTTTTATGCTCGCACTAGGTTTATCTCCTAACACAGGTAAGTTTACCTTTAATCTCCATTGTTAGCAAATAGATCATTTCTGATTTTAAAAAAATTATGTACGATATGGTTTACTACGCATTGCTTGAAACAGAGGCTCGAGAACAACTTCCGATAGTTCAATTGGAAAGGTTGGATCCTGCCGTGGAAGCCGAGGTTCTTTGATTTAAACTATTTATGTCTATTCACAAAAGCCTAAAGCACTTGTTAATTGTATTTGTGTATGCTAATTATGCGATGTGTGCGATTTGTACAGGCAAAAGCTCGAACCAGAGAGGTGATCTATGAGATTTTCCAAAAACGGAAGGCGGAATCGTTGCAACTTCGGGCTGCCCATTCTTACTCATGTTCTGCCGTACAAGCACCTTTCCCTGACAACCGGGAAGTAGTAGTGGTGGATTTAGTGTCAGATGAAGAGTCGAACTCATACCCAACCAAAAGTGGCGACCTAGTGGATAGAAAAATTCGCCGCTCGGGAATTTCAGGAAATTATGACCGGATGAGTCGCAGCCAACCTTTATCCGATCACCGAAGCAGGAGTCAACGTTCCTCCGTTAATTCTACTAACTCTAGTGCGCCAGTATATAGAATCATCACTTCAAAGCCCCGACAACAGTTCGTGTTTAAGCAGTTGATTAATAACCAGGAAAGTGGAATTTTTCGTAATTGGAAGCCGGAGACAATGACAAAGATAATGAATTTGAAAAAGTCTGACAATGGAAGTTGCGCCTTACCTTATAAATGGATCTCAGTTATTATCATCAGCTATTAAAGCTATTCCAGTTAGCGGTTCAAGTTTACCTAAAGGTAGGTTTACAACATTATTAGTACTAAAAATTAACCTAGTTGTAATAATAATGCTTTGATAAATAAGAAATAAATGTTTAATGATTTCCAACTTTTAGGGGTTTCATGTAAGAGTCAAGTTTATGGAGCTCGAGAAGACGCGTCTTCCTCGTCTGTTGTATCAAATTTGGATTACATAGTTCCTCCTGAGAATTTAATCACCATCGACTGACATAGTTGTATAATAATTTAATGTACGAGTCAAGAATTTAATATGAAAGGTATGTAAACCATTATATACCTTCATTTTTCCACTCATCCAACGTTTATTTTTACGAAAACTAAATTAATTGATCGCAAAGTGTATAAAATCGTTACCGCAAGTTGGTTTTTGTATTATTATTAGTACTACTATACTGTAAATTGTTTACTATCATGATGATCTAGTGTCAGTGTGACTCAGATAATCACGCAGTTGTGATATTGAATTTGCTGTTTATTATACCAGTCACTATTACAATGTCAATGTATGTAATAGCTTCAGGACCTGTGCAAAGAAGTTAGCAAGAATGTTATGGGAGGGGTGTCACACGTCACCCCACAGTTTTTGTTAAAAAATAATAATCAATATATTTATGTAATCTTCTCTAGAATCCTCTAGCTTAAAAGTAACCAGCACGTTACAGAGATTTATTGGTGTAACAAAAAAAAGTTGGTTTGAAGAAAATCGACTTCTTGGGTTAGCTGAAGTAAAACAAATATTAAATATCCTTTAGTTGATGTTTGAACATTGTGGATGTTCTAATTATTATTTTTGTGCTAATATAATAAGTGTCATTGTAATGTACAGAAAAATATAGCATATTTAAAACGAGAAATTAAAAAATATCTTAATTGATTTGCTATTGACAGTGTAATTTGAACTTTTGACGGGGCGTCTTTTGCATACATGTGTTTGTTTCCTTCCATCATCATTGCATTACACAATATGTGAAAACCGGCTGCATTTCTGCTTTGCTACAAATGTCGTCGCAGAATAGTATCTACACTTCAAACGTATAAATTTTTCGTCTATCTGTCATGATTTTTTTAAAAGATTGATTCAACACTTTTAAAATATTATTCTCACATGGATAATTTGGATAAACTACGTATAAATTACAAGTCGCCTTCCTGATATATCGCCCACATATTGGTAACCAATCATCGTAACTAACATCGCTCATTTAGTTTTGCTATTGAACCATGTCAATTTGATTTTTATTATTATAGTTTATACATAGATGCAAGTAGTAGAGTCGTGCATAAGTCACTTGAGATCATTTCTGTGTAAGCACTGCGTCAAATGAATTTCGTAAAATTATGTTATTTAGGCATCGTCGATATTTTGTTTGCACCCACATAATTCACAAAGTAAGAGTCCACAAGTTGTGGACCGACCACAACAGCACTAATTGCGCTTTTGGTTTGCCCTCTTGTAAGAAATTTCAGTTTAATATGCCCAGTTTCAAGAGGTAGGCCATCAATTAGACGTGCTTGAGTCTGTCGGTATCAATGGATAATTCAGGGACCGGGATGGGTAGCAGGCATTTATTGTCATCACTTTCTCCGTCATGGTCATGGTACTGATAATATTTTTTTCTCTTGAAAGCCCCGATATTTTTAAAGAATTTGTTGTACAACAAAGTAATAACAAATCCTGGCTGTAAATGTTAAAAAACGGAACATAGGTACTATTTTTCCTTTAGAGTCTCAATACAGCTTAAATGGCTTTTAATGTTTCAAAAGGGGCTTACGATGAATAGGTATGGAAATCCCAAAGAAAAAGTTTTCATCAACAACCACATCGTTGTCTTCTTTCCTTCTCCTTCATGTTCAATTATAAACTTCAATCCGAATTTGCGAACCAACTTTCTAGTTCCTTGTCCATAATAAATGGGATTTCTGAAAAGTCCAAGTTTTCAAATATCCATTTTACTTGCATGAATTTTGTAAAAATGTGTATTTAAAAAATCATTATTGGTTATCATTTTGTACTTACTCCCAATAATATGATTCCCATTGTCGATATTTCCCGAAAACTGGTGTAATTGAATAAGTTGGTGTACATGTGTCCTTCCAGTCAAATTCGCAATCCCAATGTACAGTTATTCTAAAAATTTGTCCCTGCAAAATTTGGGGATAAATGCAAAACAAATTTGTTTATTTTTACAATTTTGATCGTTGTTTTTTTAAACCTGGTAGTACATTTTTATTTACAAAACCCTTTAACTTACCGTTGCGGCAACATTTGCATAAGATATAAAGCCGGCGTACAACACTAGATCATGTATTGTGAACCATGGGCAGCTTGGATTGTTGACCGGATGATAGGTGCACTGAGGAATGCCCTCCCCAGGGTCTTGCAATCCGAAGTACCTTTCTCCACACATAGGAAAGTCGGATGAGGTTTTTAATAAAACGATCAAGTTTTTTGAGTATTCCAAAACAAACCCGTCGGTAGAATTTCTGACAAACAATAAAAATCAGATACATATAATTTTATGGCATGCGAAAACGTTTCTAAAAACCGTATCCCATAAAGCTTATACATTCTTTCGCGTTCATACCCATAAGGCTTTCCGGGAGAGACAGGGAGAAGAGGACACCAACCTGAGACTTCGCATGTAAATGTCCCCGGATGCCCAAACGGAATATCATAGCTACCATTACAAATTAGATATAATTATTTATTAGTATCCTTCATTGTTAAAACAAAATATTGCGCTGCTGCTGATACTTATTATTTTGTAATTACAATTTTAAAGTGTCCATTGTGTTATACACACATTCGCCAGTTTGGATTCCGCTAACGGACTGGGAGTCTTTGGAACATGTTGTGAAGGTGTAGTTGGTGTTCAGAAATTCATCTTCATTATTGGTACATATGCTATTTGGCACGGTCGGGCTCTGTTGGTGCAATGCAAAATCATCATTACTTCTTAACTAGGAACATTTAATTGTTGTTGCGAACCGTTTTACACATTTTACATGAGAGCAACAAGCCATTCTATTTAAATGACCCACACCTCTGGACATGTTGACTGCGTCTGATTTGGCGTAACGACTATATGGCTAACAACAGTAAATCCGTCGGAAGATCTTTCAATGACATCAGAAGCACTCCAAAATCCAAGGAACACGTTGGGATACTTATTTATCAGACCCAGGTACTCTTCAGGCATAAAAAACCCTCCAAAGGATTGAAATGTTGTAACCCCACGCACAGGACATCGCTGTTGATGAGCTTGGTGGTAAACTATTGCGTACCTAATAACATTAAATTTATAAATTCTCTATTAGAATAATTCACTAATTAATTGTAGTTAGCTAATACAAACGTGCTTACGTACAGCGCAAATAAAATCAGAATGATAAATAACTGCAATAAATAGCAGAGTTGTAGCTTTGCATTGTTTGCTTGCAGTAAACGAGGAGTTGAATATGTCCTCAAAAAATTGGGTATCATGGCTTGCATGTTTTCCGGTTGGTATGAGTATACATTCCAAGTTCACTTTATGATGTTTCAAACTAGTCATTTAGTTGCTATCCCAAGCGTATTCGAATTATATATATGTAGGTTATTCTTCTGATACCTTATGATCTTCAGAAAAGTCTAAGTAAACTTTTAAAACTATCTAACCACAACTTAATTAATGTAACTCAAACCCCGAAAATAGTTTTACTGGCGATCGTTTCCCTTTCCCACTTGCCACATTCCGTCAGCTTAAAATTTAAATGGACATGGCTAGTTGAATTATGAATCACACTATATCACATTCACCAAAGATTATGTACACACCACAGAACATAGTTTTTGGCATGAAGTCTGCTGGATGCTGGAAACGACGAGACAACTTGTGAGTAATATGATAATCACACTGATTTAGTTGAACACATCCAATATTGGCAATATATTTTGAGCTGCCAATTGTGTTTTACCGTCAACGAGCATGAGAATTTTTTTTACAATCAATCTGATTTCGCAGTTGCAGTTTTACGTATATAACTATCATCGCCATTGTTTTAGAATATGGTGTGATTACATAGGCCATATGACTAACAACAGCAATTTTCATGATAGATATTGCTCATGACTATGACATTCACGAAAAAATTAATTTATCATGAACATCAGCCAGCTTATCAGTTGAATGGTATATTGAATTGAATACACATTGATGATCACACTCTCTTTTACCTGAAAATGCATACACAATTTGATTATATAAAAGGTATTTTAAGCCCTTCTTCTATACAAACTATATTTCTGAAAACGATAACAAGGTTTTAGTATAAATGGTTATATTTAACATAAGTGCCTAGTCATAATATATACCGCTTTTCCATAAAGAGAAACCAGAAATTACTCAATGTTGTATACCATTCGACTCGATAAGCTGATTAGATAATTTAGTCCTTTTATACTGTTTAGTCAATGTCAACCTTGTACACCTTAACGTTTTTAGTTTTTGGTAATGTTTCAAATGCTCAGATTACAACCTAGAAAACTCTTACTAAAGCTAGCAATAAGCGCATGTATGACACTACTTACACCGAAAACGGATATAAATTTTAACGATTTTTTAAAAATAATTTACTCGAACAAAAATACTTAATTTTTTAATTTGCTCGCGCTTGTTTAGTCGACTAATTAATTAAAATGAAATCCCCTTAAATATAATCCACATAATGTTACAAATTTCTATAAAAATTCATGCAAGTTTTCTTCCGACAATATCAGCAACTAGACTTGAGAATAAACTAGTTAATTAAAATGAAATCCCCTTAAATATAATCCACATAATGTTACAAATTTCTATAAAAATTCATGCAAGTTTTCTTCCGACAATATCAGCAACTAGACTTGAGAATATGGAAAGAATGCATGGACACAATTTTTAAGTTTGAAAATTACATGCTAAGAGCTGCAAAACATTTGGCTATATATGCAAACGTCCATGGATCACTGCTGACGGTCGAAATTTTCTGATGCATTTTCAGCCCAACGTTACAGGCATTTTATATAGCTTATTCTGCATTGTAACTGCCAAATCCAATTGACTTCAATTAGGAAGGTAAATAATGACTTGACTGTTTTTGAGGTTTGAGGGTGCGTTTGTTTGGATTATGTTTAGAAACGCGACATGAGAGTTACGTGACCTTGAGGGAGACGCACAAATATATGCTGCTGCAAAAATCTCATAAGGTGGTTTTACTCTTGTATCGTATTTGGGAGAAAATTGAAAATCATTCGAAAGATGTAAGGCAACACATCATGACTCAGTAGTACTATGGACTATGGACGCTTTTAATTAATGCTGAACCGAGTTGATTACCTCTTCAGTATTTTTTAAATGTAAGTACAGGTACGAGTAGGCACAGATGTGCACACACGTGTACCATGTCACATATACTCAACTTACATTTACATTTATAAGTATATATATTTATAAGTATGTGGTGCATTTATGTTTGAGATTTAAAAACTGTGTGAAAAAAGGCTGAGTCTTCTTAACTACTTAAGAAGAACGGAAAGAAATATTTAATAATGAGTGTTTATCCATACCATAATGGATGAGGTAGCAAAGGTTAATGCAGTAACAAGAAACCAAAATCAAAATCACACATGTCTTCATAAAACGGATTCAAATCGGATTGAAACTTGTAACATACACATAATAAGAATAAGACGGAATGTCACATAAAGTATGCCTCTAACTTACCACCCATACAAGTTACATATTGAATTTATGACCAGTTTCTTCCTTCATAAAATGGAAAATAAATCCAAGCTAAACCGAAATCGACATGGAAAGGCATACTTGAACCACATCATGTTTTCATAATGTACATTCAAAGAATTTCTATAAAATATTTATGAATGAAACAATAAATGCAAATTAATGTATCTACCAATGCTTATAAGCAATCATTAAAAAGGATAATTGTGATGCGCGGAATGTCTTAAAGTCAATCAAAGCTTTAAGCTGTTCATCTGTTTGTAATTTAATTAGAGTAGTTACTCTGAGATCCCGCTTGTCCCCAAAGTTGTTCGGAGAATAACATGGTTTCAAGAATAGTCTCTCCATCGCTTTTTCTCATGATTATAAGTCATGATTGTCATAGTTGTTTACGCAATCAATTTTAAAGATCATATTCATGATTAGGAAACATGATGTCACAGTCAATGAGTGCAAAATTGGTTTATTAACAATAATGCAATAGAGCATAAAATCACTTCACATGTGTAATGTTGTAGTATTTTGTTACAATTTTTGTCTTGCATTCTTCCTCAGCCTCACACCTCACATTCCCAGTTGAGCAGCCCCTATATTCTGCGTCCCATTTCATTTCCCATTCTCTCAATTCTTCGTAGTGTTCATCTCAACACCAGTACGGAATTCTGCTTTATTCACATTCTCGCTAAGTGCTGACGTAGAAGGTGTTGAAACCACTGTGCTCGGTGATTAGTTGCAAGTGCAACTCGCAAATTATAATTAAAATCCACGTAATAATAATTATCAAAACAACGACATAAATTAAAAATGTACACAGTTAAAAGCTCCGTAGAATGGTGCAGGCACAGAAGAAACCTGTAGCACTTCCCTTCTACATCTTCCAATTCTTCTTCCTTCATCAATATCATCATACAGCATTACACAGAATCTGTATTACAGATTGAGTCGGGCAGAAGGCAATATTTCTCTTTTAAATCAGATCAAAGTCTGACCTCTGGTAGTCACATTTCAGCGTTACACTATTAAGTTATTGTGACATGAGTGATAGTATTGGATTAAGCTTTTGAGGTGTTGTATTGGCTAGAGCAAATTTTAAGAAAGTGAAATGACAATAGAGACTCGCATGTCGCATCCTGAAGGAGGTACAGAATGTCCTCCGGATGAAAGCCCAGTTCCGGCACCACCGTCGTCCACAGCCACTTCGCCTCCTGTGCCAACTGAGATTTGTAGCCGTAGTACTTGTGATAATGATACATCATCCAGCAATCAAAAATCTCTAAATGTGAGTATTAAAGGAAAAGATGTTCCTAGCACACAAAAGTGCAAACTTCGCAGTCAGAAACATCTTCCACTTCAAGTTAAACCTAAAGAGTCTTCCGACCAAATTCGCAATATCGATAATAACAACGACATTGGAAAGGATGATGAATGTACAAATTGTACGCCTACGATGGGAACTGTGAAAGCTGACTTTGTCAAGAAACCAATCAGAGTAAACAAATTAAAATAAGTATAGTAGAAAAGTAATGTCTAGGCGGGTAAAACTGTTATGTCTTGTGCACTACAACATTCACCACACACACATCATCATTAAAACTCGCATTTTTCATGACTAAAAAAGTGAAAGTTGCATTTTCTCTCCAGTTCTCAATTTTAAATACTCTATTTTATCGTTTACCTTTTGTAGGCTAAACCAGTTGGAGGTGGAGACGGAAGCAAAGAGGAGGCAGCATCCAGAAAGTCAATGAGGTTGCGACTGAGGAAAGGGAACAACTCAGATGGTAAGATTGTTAGATTAATATAAAATCATGCCATTTAAATTACGTGTTACCTGCCATGTTACGTCATCGTTATCATAAATTGGAACCCATACACCATATCTCTGTGCAATTAGCAAATGGGCATTGTTAAGTAAACTCAAGCTAACGAAGCTTTTCAACACGCTTTAATCTATCTATGCATGTGCATTCTTTTCTGCTACTTTTTTAATGTCAGCATGTTTAGTTATCTAATTTCAATTTCCAACTTCAAGATTACAATTTGTTTATTATGCATAAAAGGAATACATAAGCAATCCAGCTCCAACATTTTTCATATTTTAACTTTTACATCTTCACATTCTTCTCTGCTGCAACAAGGTTGCATCCTCATTTTTGTTTAGTTGGTGCTAGTCATCTGTGAAGTAACAAGAATTTCTTAATTGAAAATACCCGACTGGAGTGGGTGGAGCACAATCTAACATGCGAGAATTGATTGACAATAAAAATACAAACGAAGAGTATTTAACGTGTGCACGTCACTGACTTTCTTGCTGGAAAGCAGACTAAAAACGTTACAACCTAATTATCTTTAATTCATATTATTTGTGTAACAAGAGCAATTAGGCTAAAATTTGAAGTATCCATACTTGCTGTTTGAAAGCAGCTAAGCAGGGACATCAATAATTGTAATAAATTTTCCTTTTCACGTTTTTATCTTTAATTCTTTGCCATTTGTAGATCCATATGGACCAAAGGAGCGGCCACGATTCGTAGAAGATCTCACCGAAATAGATTTTAATGACGAAACGCTTAAAATCAAGTTTATGGATGCGCTTGGTATGTCCCCTAGTCCAAAGAAAGCTAAAATGGGTAAGTACTTACTGAATCATTCAACTTTTTTGCTTAGTTTGATAGACGTCTAATATTGAACCTTGACTAAATGCATTTTTTTTACTTTACTATTTTTACTACCAACCAGACCTTCCACTTTCTCCAGACTCAACCGTCTCGTACGAGTCCAACAAGGAAAGCAGCGATAAAAAGATGGATGCTATAACGAATTTGGCAGTATTAGTAAACCGTGATATGGACAGATCTGAAGCGGAACCAAAAAACATAACAGCAGAAGTCAATAGCGATAAAACGGACAAATCTCAAAGTACTTTCCAAATATGTTCTCTGACGCTCAGCAATAATCAAATCAAGTCTAAAGTCATAACCCCTGGTGACGATGATAATATAGGATGGGAAAACTGGATGAAGAGATTGCGATCTTTGCCCCAATTCAAAAAGGCACAAGTGACTAATAAAGTACCTACAACTAAGGAAATAAATGGTAAGAAATTTAAACACCATGATTTGAGGTTTTTACTTTATAAATTAAATTATAAATTAAGTAATTATCTGCACTTATTATTTTGCTCCCCAGAATCTCTTATACGACTCCGTGCAATAGGGACAACCGTCAAAATTATTAAATCAGGTATATCTTGATGTTTGGTTACAACAAATTTTAACGCATATGGATGATCGAATTAATTATCCTTACATAATTTTTGGTCCATGTATTCGCTAATTCACATGAGTTCAATAATTGTATGACATGAATTATGATTGAAAATAAAGTCGCTTTTCGTTCGCAGAAAATCAGCTATTCTTTTGAATGTATCAATTATTTATTTGCATCTGCAACGTTTATTTTACACTACTGTTTGGATCATTGGTTTTTAGCAAATATATACAAATAAATATATATCTGTATCTTATAGTATACCAGTTTTAAACTAGCCTTATCGTACAGCTGCGAAAACTAATTAGTTTACTTTATTTACGGATTCTTTTTATTCATTTACATAGAATTTACATCCTTTTCTAAATACAATAAATGAATTGTAATGGTATATTTCTTTGCATCCAGTTAGTACGCATAAATACTCTGTCTTTACATTAGTTATTGCTTCATTCAAGTAGCAATTACCCCTCTGCTAGATGTTTTATATTTACTTATTAAAATGTTTTGGAACTTAACTCTCGAAATTGCATTGCTGGACGACATGGATGAATACGTTTTGTTACACTAACTAAATTGAATACTTAATAAAATACAGAATTAAAAACTTAGGTTAATATAGCTGCATAATAGAAGTTAACAAATTTACTCAAATTTTTTAATATATATACTTAAAGTAAAAAAGCACATTGATGTTCACTATCTACAATACCACATCTATAATCCATCATGGCTTAAATTATATAAAATAACAAAGTACAATCAATGATGTAACTTAACTATACTGATACATATAATGAATTCGCTAAACCAAAATAACATAAAGCACTTGACGGTTAAAGAACAAATTTGTCTTAAAATATTATTTATAATGTAGCATTATTAAGGCACATCATAAAGGTAAAACATCATGCATACCTTCTACAATGCGAAGTTCATTATTATATTATTTCATTTGTAAAGAACATTTCTCTTAGTACTAGTGCTAGGTACGGCCAACTGTAAATGAAATGGGGCAACGTGTGACTTTCAGCTTTCAACAGTGAAACTGTATCTATAAAGTGAAAAGATTCTCTCTGGCGCTGACACATAATGCAGTTTAATAGTTCAACAGTCTATATAATATTATAGTGTTCAGTTGACAAGAAGATGTGAAAAACAGAGAAGGATTCCGAAGATCTGCTGATGTACCCATGTACATACATATTATGTATCATTTTATCTATTACTACACAGACGGAAAACTTGATCAGAACAGTCTAAAGTTAGTAGTGAATGTATCAAAATAGATATCGAAATGTTTTAGGAGTTTCTTTCTTTATAAAAATTGAATATATAGAAGTAGTTATCGAAAGTAAGGCAAGTAGTTCAGTCAAATTGATTCTTTCATAAGCATTTGCTGCTGTTGAAGACATGATTTGTGATAGGTACTTTATTGCTTATAAATCGTATTTTCAACGCTGTTTTGATTTTGATCCTCCGTTTTTTTTATTCAATTGTGATAAGGCGAACCCCATTGACGGCAGGGCCAATCCTCGTCTGCAACCTCGACAGCATTGTCTTCACAGCTGCAATATAAGAGAGAAGACCCAAATAAGTACATTGAATGTAATGAGAATGATCATTTATTACCATTAGTTAGTTCTAGAAATAAATTGTGTCAACGAGACAACTTACAATCTAAACTTTCTCCAATTTCCCGAGCGCATGTATTCTCCTCTCCATTCATGCATTTTAATAAGGACTTTGCATGAAGAGTGGTGTCTGTATTGGCCAGCACAGGCATAGGTGGTAAAACTGGCAAAGTTTCTTGAATTTGTAGGTTAGAATGATTCATTTGATTGTTATTTTGTCGTGGTTTTCTTTGCCTCTTGGGTTGAACTTTGGCCTTTGGAGGTGCCTTTGGTTGCATGTTTTGGGCACAGTTGGCGAAATTCGCGACCTCAAGTGGCGCTTTTGTCAATGGAGGAGGTCGTGGAATAATGAGATTTAAAGGTTTTGAACCATTAACGCCTGCCTTTTGGCTATTTACGATATTGGTATTCATTTGTAGCTTAGGTGGTTGGTTGATAAGAATGGGAATTGTAGCTGGAGGTTCCGAGTTTCTCTTCATACAAAGATTCAAGGCCTCATCATTGTTTTGTGACTGTGCAGGTTGTAGAAAGAGACTACTCAGAGCTGAAGAATTATTTGCAGTGACTGAGGATATGATAGAGTTAGGGTTTACAGGAAGCGAAAGTCGTGAATTCTTGCTTCCATTAGTACTTCTTTGTTTTTTCTTGGGAGGCTTCCCTTCACCCAGAGAATTTACACTGTGAATGGTAAAATTTTTAATATTGGACATTTCTTCCATTTTCAAATCCAAGTCATTTGCCAATCGTTTCCTACTTGCTGTAGTGCTAGTGGTGGGAAGTATTGTAATGTTTGACATGATAAGATTCATAGCTTGTGTTACGCTACACGTGGATGCTAATAGAGACTCGGTAGTTACAGGCTTGGCTGTCTCAATTCTTGCAGGGAAACTGGCTGTAAGATTTAGTGGTATTGGAACGGGAGCAAGAATTTCTTTTGAGCATTTCATTGGAGGAGAAATGTTGCTTTTCAAAAGTGACTTGGAATTTGGTGACACCTTTCCAGTACTTTGTAAAATAGGAGATAAAAGTTTGGAAACCGAAGCGGTGAGATCCAACGTGCTCATTTGCTTTGGGATTGATATTGGATTGTTCACTGTGTCACAACTGGTTTTTGGTGATGGCGTTTTCTTTCTTGATGGTTGCTGTTGTTTTAAATTTGATTTCACATTCTCATTTCCACTCGAGCCTTGTACTGCTTTCGGAACAGTTTGAGGAGACACGGTACTTACTGGAGTTTTCTTGTCAGCCTTTTTCGTGTCTGCTTCTACGTCCTTGGCTGGAGAAATTTTACGAGTGTCTTTTTTGGTTTGTTTTCCTCCAGGCTTTATATTTTCAGAAATACTTTGCTTATCTTGATTAGCGAGATCCAGAAAGCGTTTGTGATACTGGAAGAGTGAAAGCATTTTTATGATTATTCAAGTTCACAAACTCGAAGCTTTAGTGTACTTTATAAATGCAAAATGGAAAACTTACGCTCACGGGAATCAATGGCAGTTCCAAACTTTTACGCACACCGTTTTTCTTTCCTGGACTGCAGTTGAGCTCCCTGATTACAACTATCGGTGTCATATCGGAATCTCCTGTTAATAAAATTTACTTTTATGTATGCATTTTTATCTGAAAGAAATTTGTTTTGGATTGGGATACTTGTATATCATCATTACCTGTTCTGGGATAAAGCCCTAAACTTGCCATGTAGAGAAGCTTGGTAGCAGGCTCTCTAAGTTCTAATGGTCGTTTAATTAGTTCCACAGTTCGCAATGGTGCTTCAGGGATACCCTCTGTTTTAAGTAAGTGCCATAATAAGTATAGTAATTTTTTCTATTTTACTTAGAATAGACTAATTTGTTTACTACTAGATGCCAGGATAATCCGTGCTATTAATCAACTATGACTTACCTCTACTGCTTCGTCGAACACATGTTCGAGTGGAAATTCTCGATGGAAGTGTAATCCCAGTGCTACGAGGTTTCTCCTGAAGAGAAATTATGTATGCATTACTTGAAACGAAAACTTGTGGGCAAATGAAATACATATACATAGATATAATGACTAAAATCTATACCTCTAAACGGCATGCCCGTCGAGTTTTATTGGATTTAATACTTGATCTCAGGATCTTAGTAGCAGATTGTACGAAAAGACTCCTCTTCCTATGTTTCTTCAGCTTCCTTGCTGCTGCTTTAATTCCCCCCAACCTAGCCATTGCAGATGGAGTACGAAGTTTTAAAGGACTTCGGTTAATATTAGATGTTATTCTAGTCGTTGGCCTTGACACTGATCGCTCCGCTGTGGTACTGGCTTTCGTGTCCTCCTGTTTCTTTCCCCCACAATTTTCTGTTTTCTTCTCAGCAACAGTAGTTTCTTTTGTTGCTGGAACGGGAGGTTCAACTATTTTTCCCTTCCCACCTTCTCCAGATTTCTGAGAAACCTTTTCAAAACCTTTCGTCCTTATTCCCATTTATTAGCTGTCTCAATCAGAAAAAAAACCCTCTTTGTGTCTTTAAAACCCTTTTGGAGTAAACTATTAAGTTACTTTGTGACACGATATGGTAGTAGAAAAACGCTTTGTATTCTGAAATAAATAATAGCAAAAGAAGAAAAAGTTTACATGATGTCACAATTAACTGTTGGCTCCTCACTTGTGTATTGAAGCTTTCATTAATAAACTTGATCACAAATTGTATACATACCTATTTTTTTAATTCGCCTCTTTTCCAACTTAAAAGTAAACGCTCACAAAAATACGTAAAAAATAAAACACCAAAATATGTCTATAATTAATTAAACCACGTAAAAATCATAATAAATTAATAAATCCTCAACTAAAATGTAGCACTTTCTACAGTTCAAACTAATTTTCCCACAAGTGAAATTTTGAACAAAAACAAACCCTGAATAAAAAATGTCCACCCAACTTTCACCGGAAAATCGTTCATTTTACGTTCAAATATTTCCTTTTACAAGCAATCCATAAAACATTCTCAACGAATTTGACAAATTCACGGCAATGACATTACACAAGAACGCCGTTGTGTTGTCCCTCCGTCCACTATAATGGGATGGCAGGAGAATGCTCTGGGTGAAAGTCGCTGTGTACGCACACGGGCTTTCCTGTGCTTTCTTTATACGTGGAAAAAACTCTCGCTCAGATTGATACACTTCACTGCTCCCACAAAAGGCACAAAATGTATATTGGAACACTTAAGTTATTCATAAATTATTATCAAGGCAGAGATTAATTTTGTATTGAATATTAATTATTATTTATCAGTAGTAGTAGTAGTAGTATTGCTAAATCGTTATCAAATATTTTAAACGATAATGCATATATGTATGTGTATGTAAGGTATATTTATTTAAATTGGGGAGAGAGAGAGAGAGAGCACGTACATACTTACATACCCGTAAGTAATGAAATAAGAGCTGAATGAAATAAAAGGGATATCTTTTGTGTGTTTAGTCAGTCTTTCTGTGTAAAAGTGTGAGGTTGCTCCTCTTACTTTTTTTCTATTCCCAGGAAGGAAGGCAGTTTATTAGTACATACATACAACAGAGAGAGACAGACAGAGAAGGCAATGGTGGTGGTAGTGTGATACTATTCATATGAAAGTATGCTACGTTGTATGTACCTAAAATTGTGTGGTTATTATAGTCAACTGCTATACATATTAATAATGGTATGGTATGTGATGAAAAAGGGAGAGAGAACTGACGAAGTGGTAGTAGTTGTAGAAGTAGAAGCAGAGAGAAAAAAGGAAGGGAGTATAATAAATAACACAAAAATATAATAAGTACTCTTCTCCTTGATGCTCATATAACGTGAACATGTAGAAAGATTTTTTTTGTGGATAGGGATGATAGAAGGACTACTTGTGAGAGAAGAGTGATAGCGAGCCCATAATATAATATAGTATAACAAAAGAGAACAGGAAGCAAAAGCAAGGATAAGGAACGATGTGATGCGAGAAGAAGGCAGAAAATATTATGTACCCAATATCTGTATTATTTTGTGTGTGTGTGTGTGTGTGTACAACGCATTATATGAAATAAAAAAAATAGAAAGAAACTCTTTTTTTTTGCTTGTTGGATGATGGGAATATGGGATAGTGGTGTGTTGTTATTGAGGAGAAGAGAGTTGATGTTGATATTGTATTATGGTTGTTGTTGATATTTTATGTGTGTGATGGTATGCTGCTGTTGAGGGTTTCATCATTCAGGCAGGCAGGATGGATGGATATGGAGGAGAGAAGAGAGAGGAAGGTAACAAGTAGAAATAGTAGTAAAAATAATGTTATAATGTTATAACCATATTATACCTATATCTTCATGTTATCATGATATTCCCTTTCCATTCCTATGCACATATTCCATTCATATTCCTATGCATTGTTGTGTTGTTGGATATATGAAATATATACATATATTTCTTAAAACTGTGTAACCTGAAACCCAAATTCCCATATACTCGTCCTAATCCTGCCACATGCATAGCTATCCCTACGTTATAATAGAAACATACATTCACTCACTCTCACTGGCTTACTTACTTCCACTGCGTGAGCGAGCACAAATGTTAATATTATGATCAAGGAATGTGGGTATATAGTTTTGCCTTGCTAGTTATTACCACTTACTACCAGCAGCAGCTTTTGCTTTTACACACACACTTAAAATGACTCGGATGTAGTAAATGCAAAATGTTTTTGTGTGTACCTATTTATGTGGGTAAAGTTTTGAAAAGAAAAATGGTTAGAAATGGTTTTTTGGGTATGGAGAAACCGTTTGCTTTATTCTGGTAGAAAAGCAAAGGTCTATAAGGTCCACTTTTGAAGCATTTGCTACAAAAGGCAAAACTTTCGTTGAGAGTGTTGAATATTTGTACTTTGAACATTTACATGTACAAAGAGAGAAGAGAATCCGAGCGTACATGGATGTAGGTAAGTAAGTACAAAAGTACGTTCATGCCCATGTTTGTGTCAGCATTTTTTTCTCGTGACACCTTTACTTTAATCTGGCTGTGTACTCTTACTTTTTTCTAAACTTGCAGTTATAAAGAGGAAAAGGAGGAGAATAAATGATGTTTTCTGTGATGGCATGGTATAATATGGTGCGGTGATGGTGGTGGTGAAGAATGGTGTATGGTAGTCCTCTCTCTTTTTCATCTTTCATTTCATTATATTTAATCTTCAACAATCCAAATACCCAAACTTTGCTCGTTGCTCTCTTCTCTTCCCTCACACACAGCTTCTCATTTCTTTTTTTGTGCTGTTCTCTTCCGTTTCTTTTTGAATAATGGGCATATATTATGAGCTAGTTTTGTGCGTGTTGTTGCTGTCTCCGTTCCCCACTACTACCATTTATATCCCTATGTTCGCTCACTTCTCTCTTCTCTCTCTCTTCTCTCTCTCTCTATCGTCTTCACCCACTTATATTCAACATTAAAAACATTTCGCATTCCGCAACATGCTCATCCCTCTCTTCTATATGAAAAAGGAAAACTGATGGCTAATAAACTGTGGAAAAAAATATAAAAAAGTGCACAAAAATGTCAGTTACAGTGACGAGACGTGCACATGCATATGTATTGAACATTTTACCAGTGAGTCGCTCTAGGAAAGAACTGTGAACTCTCTTCTACTATGTGCAATAATGCAATTATTATTACTTTATTATTATTATTATGCCTACGTATATGACATATTATTATTGTATGGGATGCGTGATAGTGCGGAGATTTGTATAAGGATATGGGTACCTGACGACAAACATTTTGGTGCGACTCGACTCGTTTCTTTTTTTCCCTTTCTAATTTCGCTTCTGTGTGCAGCAAGTGCTGCTGCTAGCTAGCATATGTGTAATATAATTTTATCTCTCTGGTAAACTTAAAGTACTTCATACTTTTGTATGTTTTGTGCTCTATCGATATGGAGTATGATTATTACGGCTACTAGGAGTCTATGAGTAGGAAGGTACATACATTAGATGGTTAGTAGAGAGAGATGTATGGTTGTTATAATATAATGATAAGGAAAAAGCATAATATTATTCTTGCATTGCATTATCTCTTTTCTTGCTCTCTCCCTCCTCAACTTGAGAGTGTGTATTATATATATTTAACTCGGAGAGCTTTTCATATTGCCTACATTTACCAACCAAATTTTCAATTTCTTGACTCCTTTCCTCCTCGACTCAGAGCTGTACATATACACTTGCACAAATACAGATTGATTGTTTATTTTGAGTGAAAGCCTTACTTCCTATGTCGGTTTGTCAGATATTCTAGGATGTTATTCGCCATGAGCGGAAATTCAAATGAAAATCTCTCAACGCATGTATTACAGATTCTCTTCCGTCATGCAATCTACAGCATTACAACAATACTTGGAAAGGGGTTCTTTACAGAAACATTATGTAGAGATGTAGTAATTTAAAGAATTACGCCAGTGCCTTGAGAGACATCCTGCAATATAATAAAGCTATCTAGCAGTTATAAGTAGTAATTGTATGCCATTTTTTGGTAAGGGGAATTCAATTTTAATGCACGCATATTATTATATATATATGTACCTACATATAGGCAGGAAAGATTCCGCATTCGTCATTCACTACTTGTTTTCTACACGTTATGTATGTCAAATGAGCACATGAAGCTTTATTACAACAGAATAAGTAAATCATTCAATATTATTTTATTAGCGTTACATAAAAAAAGGCTATATAATATGGTTGCGCCTTTCGCTTCATAATTTGTGATGGCTTGCTTAGGAAAGTAATATTTTCAAGCAAATAATATATTGAATATTAACAACAATTGTGAAAATACAACAAAATTTACATTGCGAAAGCATAATATATTTAAAAAAAATTATTATCTTGCAATAATATACAACAATCACACGAAATTCTGCCTTTTCTTTTAATCATCATAAACATTTTTCTCAAATCACTTATATTTCGTATGATGCTCAACCGTGCGAATGTTGAATGTGTTTTTTATTGAATTTTTTTGTGATTACAAAAAATATGATAGTAAATACCTACATGTTATCATATATTTTTTAAATATCTTTTACATGAATTTTGTAACGAACAACCATACAGTCATAACTTGATCAAAACAGTCAACATGCTGAAATGACGATGACGAATAACTACAAAAGCTATAACTTCCACGTACAAATTATTTTTAAATGTTAATTATGACTACAAGTTGAAGCTAAATTTCTTTCTTGTATATAAATTTGGGTCTTCTGTACTATCCCATCTCCATCTTACGTACCTATATGTTGTGCCTGTATCTGTATTTGTTTTTTATTACAAAGAGCAGAACATACATACAGCATGCAACTATAATTATTCTGGCTCACGAGAATCATACAAAGAAAACGTAGTAAATGGGATAATAATATTTTATACCCACCATAAAAACTTGCTTCCAAGAACAATTCTATATCCTTATGTGCACAACATACAAATGTACTGCTGCTGGTACGCGCATGCATGTATGTACATGAATATTATTTTCTGAGGTCTATTCTCCTACCATCTTCAACAGCTTAGCAATTGAAAAATGAAAACATTTTCCCCATTTTTTGCTGGATGAAAAAAGATCATGATGACGAAGAAGGCTAAACCCACGACCCACAAGCAGACAGAATTGGGAAAAAGGAAAGGACAAAACAAGAGAAGCAAAGCAGAGAGAGGAAACCGCATACCAACGTTATAAAGAAGTAGTGTGCCCGTCTATGTAATGTAGGGAAATGTGGTATCATGTAATCAAAATATTTCGAAACCGTGATTAGGTATACTTAATATTTCTCGCAAGCGTACAATGTAATGTACCTCTCTATGTGCCCTAAAATCGACTAACTCATAATTACAAAGATGTCAATACTACTACATACAGCCTATATATTTCGAATTTCTCAGGAGCATTAAATTGTTACCCGAATCAGGAAATTAATCCAAATATTGAATATGTTGATTAGCTTATCTTGTAATTAGTACTTTATTGAGTTTAGTCAAAAAGTCTAATGAAATGAGCTATACATATATGGATAGCGATATAGATTTACATGAGTACACTTTTAATCCCAAGCATACATATACATATATATAGGTCCAAGGATCAAGTCTAAAAATTCCCGATTGCAACCTTAAAAGGGACCCGTTGGACAACCAGACGGATTTAGTATCTTTTACAGTAGTACATGCATACATGCATGCACTCCCTGACAAAAGAGGTTTTCTTTTCATGTTTTTCTCTTACCTCGTTATTCCATACTACTGCTTTGCTTTGTGCTGTTACCCAGTATCCATTCACTATCAGTCCAACTGGTTTTTCCTAGTTTGTGTTGTATGTAATGGTAACAGTTAGCTAAGAAAGAGTGTCAAGCCCATCCAGCAGAGAGAGAGAGACAAACAGAGACGAATCCTAGCTCATGCAGATGGTGATAGTGGTGGTGATGATCGGTGACGGTACTGAAAGTATGGGAAAAGGAAAGGGTATATTTTTTGTCTCTTCTCCTCTTCCTACAACATCTACATGGGGGATCATGGTATAGTACATCCTTTCTTTCAGCGACTAAGCTTCTCTTTTCATCCTAATCTGATCTGCCTCCTGTATGCACGCATTAACTAAGGCTTGGCTTGCTTGAGCGAAACGGAAAAAAANACATCCTTTCTTTCAGCGACTAAGCTTCTCTTTTCATCCTAATCTGATCTGCCTCCTGTATGCACGCATTAACTAAGGCTTGGCTTGCTTGAGCGAAACGGAAAAAAAATGTAAACGGTTTTACTTACAACTCAACTCATATCACACAACTTCACTCTTTCAACCCAGTTGTTGGAGATGGGTAATGTGTGTGTGTGTGTGGTGAAATAAGAGAACCTGATGCTCTTCCTTTCGTGCTTCTGGTACACATACCTCGTATTATCTCTCTCTCTCTCTCTTCACTCGCTCTTCTCTCTTCTTTGTTCGAAGCCGATTCAGGATGGCTGGTGAATGGTTATGGAGAATTTAGTTAATGTGATGCGATGCGCGTACACCATACACTTTTCTGTGAAATAAGGATGTATTACAAGAGAAGAGAGAGAGAGAGAACAGAGAGACAGTTAAGGCCAGGCAGGATGCCAATACACTCTCTTTATCCAGTTTAAAATGCCATATTGTAGAAAGAGTAGAACTCTCGTGGTCCGTGGTTGTACTGTCACTTTTGCCTAATGGAGATAACACCAAATCCAACCAAGCTGCTTGTTGCTTCTTACTGCTAGAAAATGAAGAGCGACTTGATATTTCTTGTTGCTCGCAATTCCAACAATAAATACAACTTGGGCTTCTGCTTATGAGCAACCCATGTAATGCTGTATTTCTACTCAAGAGAAAGGAAAGAAAAAAAACATAAAATTCACCATCACATAATATGCCACACACTATGCTTGGCTACAACACTACACGCAACTTAATAATATACCATGACTCTAGATCATTGGAACTGGTTAAAATTTTGATAGCTTCGAAAAAATTATACTCCTTTACCATGAAAGGGAAATGAATTTGAAATATCGTAAAATATATATATATGAGTTTTCACTCGATATAATACTTTTGTTGCTAATTTTCACATTCCAATATCATTAATATCATGATCATTATGTAATGTGCGAGGTAGGCAAATTATAGGTACCTGTGTACTCGAAGAATTTCAACAGCACACCATTTACACCACAGTACATCATGTTAAAAAAATAAGAGAAAAAATACTTTTCTTTGATGTGGTATAATATTCATCAACGTATTAATAGGCATATTATTCACCACCACCACCACCACCATAATAAAGCAAAAACTTTAATTTCTCGCAGAAACATTTAACCGTACTATAGAACACTGTTGGGTGCATGGTAATTTCTGGGAGTTCACTGCATACATATATATCATTTTCTTAATCATCATCATCGCATTATTTTATCGCAGTTATGAACGTACGGAAAATCAGGCCAAATGTTAATGGTATTCAGTATTCAGTATGGTTGTTATTTGCTTGTGTGACGTATGTACAATCATGAAAATATCAGTAAAACTTTGGTTGGCAAATATTATACACGCATCATTTCCTCCTACAACGCCTATCTCGTTCATGTATGTTCCTGTCTGCTCCCCCAAAACTACTAATGGAAATATTCTGCCTCTATGCCTTGGGGCAAACTATATTAGGTGAGCAAAGATTCTTTACACAAATTCAGCTTCCTAACGTGATATCACAAACATGGATAATGGGAACAAAATTCGTATGATAAGTTATTGGTCGAACTAAGATCTTGGTAATTGCTTGAAGAAAATTGCATTATATTGCTAAGTAGTTAATTAAGTAAATTATTATAATGAAAATAGTATAAGCTATTGGATTGATAGGTATTAATACATTTATAGTACAACGGGCGATGTTATGGTAAGGTTAACGCGACTCTTGGGACTTATTATGGGACTCTTGTACCACAACTACAGATTAAGGGCGATCAAAATATAATTTTAATTTAGTTTATAAAAATTCACATGCCTCTCGTAGCCTACCCAAACTAAATTCCCCAATCAGATATCCTTTTCGGGAGCAAAATTATATATACCCCATGAAGCATAGTCGAATTCAAAAGCCTTGTTTTCGCTAAAAAATTATTGACTTTTCAATTTTGGCAAGATTTACATTTGGCTTTCCCTTTTTCCGAACTATACTCACCTTCACATAAGATTCCACCATACATTCCTGGTGTTTTGATGTAAAAAGATTACATAAAATCCATATGCTTGCATTTAATACAAAAGTAACACCTAGAGTCATCTACAATATTCATAATGCAGTTGCTACTAAAGCCCTCATTTGTGTTTCTAAACTTGGGACATGGCAAAACAAAAAAAAATATTCCTCTCGTCAAATTATCATGATTTAAATATGAATGGAAATCATTTTTTTATATCATCAATAGTTTGTTACAACTTTCTAGAAGCAGTAGTATTGAAATTGAAATGAATAGTAAAGATTTTATTGATAACAATCATAACCCCATTTTAGTTTGCTTATTTAGAAACAAGACATTTATGATGTATTATCAAATTACGAACGGTATAACAAAACGATTTATCCATCAAAGAAACTTTGAAATAAAACAGGTTTTCATTCTCCATTAAATTGAAACGTTAACTTTAGGCCACATCCTTGATTGCTTCTTCAACTTCTTCCTTTGAATACATGTGAAAGTTCTCCCCTGGAGTGACAATTGAAACTTCCACATTCGTGGAGTTGAGTTTCTCTTCCATTACTTGCTTCAAGATAGTCAGTGAAGTTTTAACGGCTTCTTTCAAGGACATGGACTGGTAAAATACAAATGAAACTTTCTATTAGCTACAAGCTCAGGGCAAAGTCAAAATCTTTTGCATAACGTATCAACAGTAATATTTTAGCACCTTATTATACATCTCGACCAGCGTTTGTTGGGCGCCTTCACTTCCCGAACCAATTGCTTTCGCATCATACTGTACATAGGTTCCGGAAGGATCCATGTGATAAAGTTGGGGTCCCTTCTCATCAACGCCAGCAAACAAAAGTGCTACCCCGAATGGACGACTCTGCATTTATAATTATTAAATTATAAATTGTAAAGTAAAGCTTTATATTATGTAGTTCAAAATGATACTTATAATTATAATAGCATGAAACAACTTTATGTTTTTACAGACAAATATTGAGTTTACACTTTAATATACAAACACATATACCACATCTCACCATCGCATCAACGCCAGTTGAATAACAGTTAACTAAAATAAAAATATACCTGAAACAAACGCCCTTCAGGAGAAAATGTATTAACACCCCTGTCATACTCGGACCTTGTGAGAAACATGTTTGAAAAGTAAACCTGAAATTAATTTTAAATGTGCAAAGAAGAAAAATAATTAGCCTTCAGAACTATTGTTATTCCAATTACAAAACCTAAATTACTATGCAAGTGGCTAGAGTTAGCAAGTTTCAAATTCAAATAGTCTTTCTTCACTTATTTAATAACACGTTCGTTGTACACAACAATGTTTTTGCTTGACTTTTGAGAGTGAAATGAATGACTATGACTATGACTATCCGGTTTCTTAAACTTACATATTACCGCAGTTCACTTGTTGGGGCAGAGTAAGACTTGAAGTTCATGTGTTTTAGCATGTACAGTTCAGCAGATGATGTGAGATCTTTCAATGCAAGCAATAATCAACTGCTGGGATGTTTCTTTGCCTTCAAACTAAACACAAGGAAATTTTTACCCACCACACACACAGCAGCTGGAATACCTTGAGTTGCTTTCACTTTTCTTCAGCATCTTCTAAAACGAAAGCACGTTGCATTGAACTTTTTCAGTCCTGGAACACGTGCACTTTTATCCTTGGCCTTATCCTGAATCATGGAAACCTTTTTACCTGATTTCCCGAACGAATTAAACTTGGATTCTGTTAATTGGGAACAAGTTCTCAACAGACTCGTAGAACTAACAGGATTCTGCAAAACTGGAGAAAATCGGTAAGTTATATTTTCTTTTTGCACATTGTTTTTCTTGTTTCAATTTAATGTTCTCATTCACGTTATTACCGACTTTAATCAGATCGACAAGTCATCAGTGAATGTTAACGCTTGAATCAATAAGCTTAGTATTTAATAACTAATTTATACATTCTTTCCAGAATGAAACTGAGTACTGCAAACTTTAAACTCCTTGCGAGATTGCTGAACATTCTTCTTGAGGAGAACATTGAACGGGATGACATTTTTGTAGAAGCATTCAGATTTCTTAGGAACTCGGTGGTGTCATGTGCCAGAAACCAGAATGCTATACGAGAGGAAAGTGATTTATATAAAGTTACAAGGTGCTTTCTCCACTCACAATGTTATCGCGAGCAAAGGATACAGGAAAAACAAACTGATGGTATAGCGGGAAAAGAATGTGAAGATGTGGACTTTCCAAATTATTCAGAGGAAAAACTTTTATCTGTTTCCTGTTCGTTACAGTTTTTAGCCAATTCCATGGTTGATAATCAAGAAAATACTGACAAAGTTATTTTTTCAGTTATGGAGTTGGATGATTTGTTAGTAAACTTATCAATGGATTATGCAGTTTAATATTTCCTTCCAGAGTAAAACCAACCAAAGCATGTTAATATTTTCTTTGCAGAACAAGGGTATTAAACTCCTTTCACAACGAGAAAGTCGTCCAATATGTTGCAATGATTGTGCATCTTGCACTAAAGAAACATCCCCAAAGCTTAGGTATTTCTCAAGAAATGCTACATTATTTTCTACAGAATCTTCACCTTGAGTTTGTGTAAGCCAAAATTATGGAGTTACTATATTATAACATATAACGTTTTATAAATACCTAATTAAAAGTATGTTTGAACAATTTTAGCGTGTATGTTATGGAGTCACTGGTTTTGATGGCAAATCTGGGTGAGACATATGAAATGATAACGTCGCAATCAAGGATAAAACTGCTAGACTTCTTGAATGCAAGATTGGACTTGGTTAAATCGCTAGATGAGAAGGTGAATGAAAACCACTTGCAAATACACTTACACGGTAGAAGTTACTTCACCCCCTTACATTTCAGTTATTAATTTCAGTAAATATTGTCACAATGTATAGACTATATCTGTAATCAAAAAGAATTTTATTGAGAGGTCCGATTACATACTCAAATCCAAAATTGATGACAGAGACAACATTTTTTGTTGGGAAATAGCTATCTTACTGGAAGTACTTTGTTCTATTAGTTCAACTGAAAGCCCAGCACTTAGTTTGGATAGAGTCTTATTGACGACTGTTGTATGTGAGTTCACACAAGTTCACATACGCATTCTTTTGACAATACTCCGGTTTCGAACATAAATGTATGCGAAGATTTTTGCTTTTCAGATCTTTTGAAGCAAATATACGAAGCTGGGAAGTTAAAACTTGAAGGAAATTTGTTTACTCCAGTGGAAGACTTAGATAAATTGGCATCAACATCATCCACACCAAAGGGGACGGATGACATAAGAGCTCATCCTACATTCCAGTTTAAGGCCCATTTAATTAGATTAATCGGAAACCTGGCCCACAGAAATACTGATAATCAAGACCAGGTCGTTAAAAGATCTTTGTTTTAGAATGTGATCCAACATTGAAAATGTGAGATAATATGGCCCCTTCTCAATACTTATTCTAGGTGCGAGAATTGGAATGCTTGCCCATCATACTCGATAGCTGTAAAATTGATGCTCGAAATCCGTTTATAGCCCAATGGTCTGAATTAGCAATACGAAATTTATGCGAAGGTAACATGAAAAACCAATCATATATTCGTGAAGTTCAAAGAGTGGACACAGAAAATCGCTTCCCAAAGCTGTCACTGGCTGACTGGACATTAGAAAGATAAAGGACACATTTTATTATTATTTATTAACATCACTTTGTACAGATATTGTAAGATCAATTAGCGCAACTTACAGAAATAAAATATTTGTTTGTAAAATACATTCGTATATACCACATTGGGTTAATAAGTGTTCTAAATCTACTTAAGTTGTGTACACTGAAAACAGTAAACATATTTGCATATGATTTGTTAATTATTTCGTCGTCCCGTATTTGATCTCATTTGAATTTTCTATGCATATCTAGTAAGAAATTTCTGTTCAGTGAAGTGACTAAGTTAGCTAAGTTCATTGTCATAAAAGCATACGTCAATAATATATCAAAATATTCAAGTAAATCTCAAAGAAAACAGTCCAAAAGTGTAGTGTAATATATTGTGTAATACAACTGTATAATATGCTTGTGCATCACGCAGTTGATTGTAAGTAAAGGAATTTGTTTAATATTATAATCTTCACAGTTGATAAAGGTACGAGATCATAGCTGGTCTCGCTTGTACTGGTTTTTGAACAATGATTAGACGTCATAGTTCTTCCTTCGGAATCTTGCTGCGAGACAACAGGAGAATATTATACCAAGCAATTCAATTCCGGCAATCACAGCCGCGGTAATGACCACATATTTAATCTTCAGATTGGAGAACGCCTTGTCCACACATCCCTGGAAAGATTCGATGAACATACGATATTTTCAAATATTATAACATGTATTGATTTAAATCTATTATTTCCGCTGTTGAAAATATTCCAGCATAAAAATTACCTCCTGGTAGATTTTGTCTCCTGTAGCCAAAGAACCCTTTGCACAGCCCGGCTCACGTTCCTTGCAGCATGAATCGGGTACTTTGTCTTCTCCTTCTCGTACGTTCCAATCGGAATAACTTACAGTACCGCAACATTTAAGCTGTTAAAATTATTTGTTTAAAAAGAAAATTTAGATACAAATATCAGCATTATTGATAGAATGAAACAAGCTCGCAATTTTGATATTGGCATAAGCACAAAGAGAAATTGTTGTATTCGGAACATTACATCCGGTGTGTGGGATATGGTATAGAGAAAGTAACTGATCGATTCATATTTTATGCATACGTACGCACCTAAATATATTTATTCATGAATTATCCATATTTTTATCACGCTGGTTTTTCCACAGAAGTTTGTTCATACGAGTAGGACCAATTTATACCACTACATATAATATGCAGCATTTAGGTAATATTGCATTGAAATTATATACATAAAAGCAAAAAAGGTTTTTTGATTAGAGTACTCCTGCTGGCTGTTAAATTATGGGTCTATTAGTACGCTTTCCCAAACATTCGATCTAAAGAACGTTTAACGTTTTAAAAATGAACAGTTTTTAATGGAATTGGTGGGATTTCAACTTAATATTGAAGGGCACTCGTGCATGCATAGTTATGATGTAACATATATGACCTTTTCGGGGAAAAATTTACAAAGAGGGAAATATTGAATCGATTGGCATGATGTATGAGCACTGAACAATAGCGCGGTTTATAAAGGAACAATAGTAAACTAGAATTTGACGTGCCACAATATTTTTCGCTTGTCCTGTTACCGAGCAATTTTTGTATGTATTTGTAAAGGCACTTACTTGATCTTGGATGGTATCCCACGTTTCCTTTACTTCAGTTTGGCTGTCATACTTCTCCATGGACTTTTTGAAACCCTTTTGTAATATTTCTCGGAACTCTTTCTCATACATTGTAACTCCAACAGCAATACCAACTTGCACCAGAAGAATGATTGCCAGAAGTACAGCATACTATAATTTAAAAAAATGTATACAATTATTAGTTTCATATTCATAGCATTGTTACTTTAAAACTAATTTATTTTCATTATAAAAATTTTAAACTTTAATCGCAAAATAAACATTTCCTGCCAATTAATAGCAGGTGGGCTCTATCTATAGTTAAAAAATGTTAGCTTTAAATGGGCTGCTATATTTTAAAACTAGATATTGGTATTTGATACATAATATGTAGTTATGTTTAAACATGTCACCTATAATACATCATCAGTTTCATGGATTTTCAGACGTAGTCAGCGACCACAGGCCACCTTATGGGGCAAAGTGATAATGGATTGAACTGGATTTCATTTCGACACACAACATATATGTAAATATGGAACTTGTTGACGAAAAATTTGTATGACTAATTGGATTATTGTCAACATACACGTCCCGTATTTATAATAAACCAAAAATATTACTGGGCATGACTACTCAGTAAATGTACTACAACGGCTGCACCCTGAAAGTGCAGGCGTTAGATGACACTAAGCTATGGGATGGCGCTTTTCCTTTTTATGTTTGTAAATATTTGATTAAAAATATAACGCTTTTCTGATAACGTTCAAAAATATAGTTATAACATTAAAAAACATACATACACTCATACAATGAGTATACAGATACATGCACTCATCAGGATATGATGGACTGAACATACATATTATATGACTGGTGGAAACCAAAGAAAAAAGTTTTCCATTTATATTTCATGGTAACAAAATGTTGTAAGTTACTTTATATTTATATAATCAACAAGCAAGTTTACTACTGATAAACCCATATTCATTGGATGCATCTACTTAAGGTTGTAGGTATACCTACGTCATTTAAAACACCGAGAACCGCAATAAACATATTATATATCTTGTCATCACTTGAAAACAAACTTGCCATTCCAAGAAGTTGAGAACACATCATTAGAATAACAATCTTAGTTCAAACATCTAACTTTCAACTTTAAGCGAGATATATACTAATATTAAGTGGCGATAAACAAAATTTGTGTAATGTGTTGCTGCCTCTTTTCTGCTTTACCACATTAGTCTGGCTTGACATTGATTCATTATTTCCCAATTTCCATCACATTACTTTGCCCTTTGCTGCATATTGAGTCCCAAATTGGACATTGAACTGGCTATTCGACGCTAGCAACTGCAACCGTACTGGTGAAAATACCAGATACAGTCCTTGATATTGTAAAGATTCAAAGATGCCCATACAATACTATTTTTAGATGAGTCATACGCAAGGAAATGATCCTGTTCGTCGGAAGTTGTTTTCCAAAAACGGCAACTGCCCAATATTTTTGCACAAAATTATCATTCTGCCCCAGTTAAGTTTCTGCGTTCATTTCTCCCCTCAAACTATGTGACCAGGAATAAAAAGAGAATTACTTTTCCATTATCTTTTGCGGCACAAAAGCCCTATCTGTCATGCATGCTACTGAATATCCACTTATCTATCTGAAGCTGAAGTGCCGTAATATTATTATACAGGAAACTTATTACACAATAATGTATGTTTGTTTGCATACAAAGCCATAACGCAAACGTAACCGCCTTGTTATTCTTTGTCATCAAGAATTAAGGACACTCAACTAGGTCATGTGGATGACAAGTTGCTAAATATCTCATTTTTTATGCAAAATTCAATTACTTTTGCTTAACCACTGTTTGTACGCTTTGACGTAGTCAAACTACATACATTACACTTTCTTCGTGTCAATTAATACGATTCCTAGTTCCAGTTTAGTCTATTACAGATCATACACAACGGACTAATAGTATAAATTAAATTAATACTGTTTGATCACTTTACCGTCATCATCATGCAGTTGTTCTCCCTCAAAACTCCACAACATCCCATGAAAGCAATTAAAAATATTGCTGCTCCTGCCACTATCAGAAGAATTGGGGCTGACTTGTACGCTTCCAGATCAACTATATGTTCATAATCCTTGTAGTCCAGTAAAACGAGTGTTCCACATGTTACCATCAAAATTCCTCCAACCTGGAAGAAAAAAAAAAGTTTAATGTTCAATACCATTAATTAAAATGCCCTTTGTTATGTAAAAAACATTTATTTCAATTCATAAATACAAAAGCTATTACAGGGAAATCTGAAAAAAGTGGAAACCATTTTTATTACATAATACTTACCACAAATACGAAGTTGAAGAGGAACATCACAAATTTCACAATTCCCGTAGCACAACCCATGTTGATGCGTTAATTTTACCTGAAATATATTTTAAAATTAAAAAATGGTATCTAGACAAACAGCAGCGCAGGAATTTTCTTTGTGTTCTATACTAAGCAAAGTAAAGAGAAGAATGATTCGTCCGCCGTAAAAGTATACGTAAGGCACTGTGAGTAATACCACAACCGGAGACCAACCACAGCACAATTGACGACTTTATGATGACGATGACTAATCGAGTGTTCGATACCTAAATACTAATACTGATTGCATTTACAAACCTTTTCTAAAACTGCCGAAATCAAATGGTAGAGGGGTGATCTCACGTCACAAGATGACTGAATACTAGCAACACTAGTTCACTGGTACTTGGTACTCCACAATAATGATGATCGTAAATGGCAAGAAAAAAACGATTAAAACCTTGCTTATTACTACGTATTCCCCCACAATCTCATATCTCGAGATCACTAGATCACATATATATATTCACTTCCTTCACAGTTGCAAGTCAATATTCATATGAAACGAAAAATGCACAAAAAACGCTTCAACTACAAGGTTTTGTAGCGTGTACCATGCATTCCAGTATAATGCGCCTAAATATATGTATGTATAGCAGCGCAGCGTTTGTGATTGCATGTATGTGTTGTGTTGTGATGTCTGTAGTCAAGTAATAAAACTTTTCAATGTCCTTGTACTGATGCTATTACTGGCATGTTAGTTTCGTCGTCCAGCAAACCTAACGCACATTTATTCATATCGTGTTTTTTTGAAGATGAGAAAGAAAATTGGTATAGAGAACAAAAAAATAAGTTGTTTTTTTGTACTAAAATGTACTTCTTTGTGATATGAATTGCTGAGAATGGTTTCGTTGGATGTGTGCAATAATATGGTCTCGAGTCGAGAGTCGAGAGTCTCGACCACGACAAGCAAATTTCTTCTTGACAGGCAAGTAACAGGGACTAGGGACATGACATGAAGCATTAAGACGCATGCGCTGCGTGCATGTGTAATATGAATATTGTGAATGTGTAAAAGCATTTTGGTGTGTGCGTTTTCTTTCCTTCCAACACAAAGCATGAATTGTAGCGATAATAAAGTAAGGCAAGGCAAAATTGACTATTGCCTATTATTATGCAATGTAAGAAAAAAAGCCTTCGGAACATATATAGGTAATATTTTTATTATAATACATATTACCTCCAGCAGGATGAAGTTTACTCCAATAGTGTTGATTATGTAGCACCGCATATAAACCTAAAATATATGGTACAATATATATTTTTAATGATATTTATGTTGTTTATAGTTGCATGTAAGTAGCGTACAAACAATTAATGCAAATTATTTTACACTATCATGGTTCTCTTTATATTTATGTGTTTATGATGAGACTTAATCACCAACTATAAAGTACAATATACCAAATTGTACATGCTTTTATGCTTAAAATGTTATGGAATGAGTAAATTGGCTGGAAAGCGCTAAATAGTTTTAATCAAGCACAATTTGTACTTCTACCAGTTTAGTTGGAAAACATATAATGACTCATGCAATATTATGTATGTATCATAATGTCATCATGTCATAAACCTAATACCTAGTAGTATACAAGTAAAGGGAGTAAAGACTGGATGTGCATTGTTCACTGACCTCACTTGTACGACGAAAACAGAGCTATTACTTGTTACTTGTACGCTGAGTTGTATCTAGTAGTGA
>JAHZNC010001078.1:0-26039 GCA_027744095.1 Zhuqinia jingwanae
TCACACCAGGAATAGACACCCAAGGAGTTGTTTACCACCAATAATCCGGCTTCCCGTACATATGTATGTATGTACAAATTGAAGAGAAACGGCAAGGTAAAGGTGCGTAACTGCATGATGATTGATGATAGTATTACTCACGTAATTTGTTTACATCAATTTACGTTGTTCATTCATACACACACGAAGCTTTTTACGAGCATCATATATTCTTTAATTGTTTTATTTTTTTCTTTAATTATTTACATTCTGTAGGTAGCACAGAAGATCATTTTTTTTGCTGCATTGGGCATTTGGATTAATCATAAAATATTTAATGTAATGCAACGTTCAACTACAAATGAAATACGGCAATTACTAATTACCCCTTGAGCATCTCAGGGATCATCAACCGTGCCCATTATAGTTTACTTTTACTTGTCTGATCTGATGATTGCATATTAATCAAGGATAACACAAGGAAAATTTTCGTGCAGAGTGTAACAATTCAAGGCAATGAAATATAAATAGTTCAAATAGTTCATTTAAGTACTCCTTCAACGCAACTTTTCCGGAACTGGAAAAAAATACTGCTATTACCAATAGATGATAATTATTCATTCCCGTCCCTTGAGCCATAAAATAATGTAATGTATATTACATTATTTTATTACAAAGACAAAAAACACAATCCAATTAATTTAGCAATACAATCAATTATTACTTCAATAATGCTGTTTACAAAACGCAAATTAATTGGAACACATACACATAGTGACAGTCAGGAAATTTCCACCTTAAATTTTTTAACTACTTCCACTGAAAATGGTATGTTGTAACTGAATAATAAGCAAGCTACAAAATTTCATTTAATACGAAGACCACAAGAGGTAGACACCATCGCATCCTTAAGTCAACTACAGCTACACTTGGTTTGTATCAAGAAATTGAAAGTATTTACATAATATTATTAATATTTTACTAGCCACGTACTTTACAAACGTATTTTTGTTATGATGATTGAACGACAATTTAATCGAGTGCACACATTTGAACTACATACGACTTAAAACTACCATCCATTTTCAACGGTTGGGATCGTGTATGAAAACAATAGTTTGATAAAATATATTCTGCTTGGTAAAATGATAATAATTATTTTTACCTGCCAACAGTACTTATTTACAATATCACCTCATTGTAATTGTAATCTTAATCAAAATTCCTACAACATTGTGAATGACTCGTCATTTACATCAACATATACCACGCTTCTTGTCATGTAAAGTCTCTTAACCGTCGCATTTTCTCAGCGCTATGCGCTACTTTATTGGCCTGAGTGATTATAGGTAAGTACAATCCAAGTCAAAGCACCTTAGCACACTGTACGTATTTACATTCTTGTTGTTAAGTATTGCTTTTATCGGCAAATTAAAATTTCAAAAAACATTCTTTCTGGTGATTTTAACAATGCGGTACGATGTTATGTCGTACAGCGTCTTGTGCATTAAATGCTTTGTCCGCGCACTCATTTTAATGTCCTATTCATTCGACTGATACACAGAAAGAAAAATACATCAACCTATAATGCCACAATTAAGTTAATGAATCGTTATATAACTATAGCTACTTATACAATTTACATGGTATTATCTACCGCTTATGGGAAATTTCAAAGAAAATCTTCCATCTAGCGTAACCAAATATTTTTTTTTTACAACTCAACCGAGCATATCACACATTAACAAGTGCATATAAATGGCCGCAAAATACTTATTGTAAAGTGTTATTGTTGCTACGTTAAGACACGAGCGTGTGGCATTGTTGTATACTGTTTTTTTTGTCATGATGTCATCATTATGGAAATGTTATGCAGTATACAGGTTAAATTTATATAATGGTGATGCATATACTTGAAAGTTATTTCTGGATTACATAACTTATCATGAATCATATCATGATTATAACTTATATAACGCCTGAATAAGTTAACCATGCAAGGAAGGATATTATATTATTTCTTTATTTGCCTAAGAACACAACATAAATATTCAGACAACTAAATTGTAAGCACAAGAGGAATGACTATATGTAGTTGGGGTTGCAGGGGATACCGGTCAAGTGTTGACCAGTTTAATCGTACATGACACAGATATAAGGTGGTCAACGTTAGACTACGCGAGTAAATGATATTACCAAAATATTTATTGACTCCATTAGTATTTTTAACGTTCACGTCTTGTTTATATTTCGATAAGTTACAAAATCCGGCCGTATATTTGTGCTAACATTAAAGTTGTTTTGGTTTGTCCCTAATTCCATCATATATCCCTTGCAAACAACTCTTTCGAAGTGATCATTGTACTTGGATATTTATGTATTTTAAGCATTCTACATTTTTGCATACACATAAATTTCGATTTATGTACATGTGCATGTACGAAAGAAGAATCATAATTACAATAATAAGTTGATAGTGAATTAGTAGTATCAATAAATATCTACACTGCAATACATTTAGAATATACTTTTCTATATGCAAATATTAATGATTCAATTCAATTACTAGTCATGAAAAGTCGAAGGAAACCTATTTGCCACTGGATGGTGTACAAGTGCATACTACTTATATTTATATTTGACACGCATGTTGCAAATGCAAGTGACACAGCTTACCTTCAACAATTACAGCGTGCCTGGTCAAAAGCATTGGGAGGAATTCTTGGCTTTGCTAGCTTAATTTTGAAAAGCTCCAATCCGCCCACTACAGTGAGTTATTATATAAAATACATAATATAACATTTACAATTCTAACTGCACCAAAGAGATTTGTGTTATTGCCTTGCAGGTTGATCTGATCAGACGGCATGGCTATCCTGTGGAAACGCATTATGTCAAAACGAATGATAATGTTGTACTTGAGATAATCCGAATCCCTCACGGTCCAGTACTGGAATTATTTCGGTTGAATAAAAGGATTCCAGTTTTACTAATGCATGGCATAGGTATACCGCATTTTATATTTACTCTGTTTTTCGGTGGGTGTCAAAAATTTGGATGACAAGAACAATATCGATGAAATTATTTACAATTTTATTTACACTTTCATGCATGCTTACTCAGGTACACCTTCTATAAATAGTAGTAGCAGCAATAATAAAGCCCAAAAAGGGACACTTGATTGCATTTTAATCCTTCATGAACATTGACATGTCACCGACTAAACAATGACACCGTTGACATCCAAAATTCGTACAATCCATAAAGTAGTATCTCACGTATATTTAATAAAAATTCCTTATATCTATGGAATAGGGCAATCTTCTGCAGACTGGTTTCTGAACACACCTACGACGGATTCTCTTGGGTTCTTGCTCTCTAATGAAGGTTATGATGTATGGGTCGGTAATCATCGGGGCAATTTGAACAAGAACTCAGGACTTGGAACAGTGTCCTGGAATTATAGGTACTTTTACAAATAAAAAAGACATATAATATGCATTTCCCTAACTATTCATGTTATCTCCTTCTTTTGATTATATCCGTTAGTTTCGAAGATATGGGGACGTACGATGTGCCGTCAATGGGTACCGTTCTTATTTTATTCATTATTTTCAAACTTCTTTATAGTCGTGATTTATTTGTTTCAAATTTTAATTGATCTTATTTATCCCCAATCGATAGTGAACTACGTAACTGAATATACTGGATTTCACAAAATACATTACATTGGATTCTCAATGGGGAACACTGCTATGATGGTAGCACTGTCGTCTCATCCGCAGTTAAATTCTAAAATCAGATCTGGCATTATTCTAGGCCCATCCATTTTTCACGATAATTACTTTAATGGTTGGCTTAAGCTTATTGCGGGTTTCGCCGTGCCTGCAGACGTATGTAAATTAAAATTTTAAGACAAAGACAAAACATTGAAGAAATTTGTGTAAAACAATGTTGAGAAATTTCAGGCTCTTCAAAACGTATTTACATCAGTCCCATTAATACATCCCCTTGCAGCTGCAATATTGCACAGAGTATTGCCAGTGATCTGTCACCCAAAAATCGACTTGATAGGAATGTGTCTAACTGTTCAAAGCTTCATGTTTGGAAATGATAAAGGGCAAATCACAAAGGTAAATCCAGAGACATTAAAAGAGAACATATTACATGTACAATAATACATTTAGGGAAATATAATTATATTTATAATCTTGAACAGGAGAAGTTGGCACTCGTGACCCAAGTTTCACCAACCCCCATATCATCCAAACTCCTAATACATTACTTACAAGAGGTGGGTTCTGGAAGATTTTGCAAATATGACTATGGAGTGGATAAGAATTTAAAGCTGTATGGAACGAAAAAACCTCCAGATTACAATTTAACCAATGTAGTGGCTCCAATTTCCATAATGGTGGGACAAGAAGATCTCAATGCTCATCGTGTGGTAATATTTGTTGGTTTAAACTATACAGCTATAGAAATTAAAATGCAAACTAAATGATACACGAACATTTAAAATTATACGAATTTTCAGGATGCACAAACGCTGGCTAAAAAATTGCCGAATGTTGTGGACTTTTATGTGGTGCCTTATCAGCATTTTACTCACCTAGATTTTTGTTATGCTGATGATGTGGGAACATTAGTATACCATCGATTACTTAAATTGCTCCGGAGGTTTGACTGATGCTTGTGGTCATAAATAAATAGTATGATATGAAAATAATATTTTCAAATTTTAATTACACTTCTTTAACTTTTCTACACAAAATCTTTATTTCGCATCCTCACAAATTACATTTTTGGTTTGGTTTTACTATAATCATCACTTTATCTAATCACTGCAAACAACCAACCATCTTTCACCAATGCAGTTGTGGTTTGTGTATGATAGTCATTTAAACTATTTAAGGTATAATAACATTAAATGATTAAAGAATAGGAACTACGATCTTAAAGATTTTCAACAAATTCTATGCGAAAATTTTTCAATATCAAACGTATTTTATCGACATCACATTATGATTGATTATTGCTATTAAAATGCTGCAGAATTTAAGTTAACCTTAATAGGCATGCTGACTGCTGGAGAAGAATGAAAAGATCGAAATCCTCCAAATAAAGCTCGTCCTTGCTGAAAGTTATTACACGCGAATCCAGCTACTCTACCCAATACTTTCGGTGCTGATTGCATCACCTTCTATTAAGGAAAAACAAACAATTAAAAGCATAAATTATACGTGAAAATTTTCACTTCTTAACAAAACACGATTTGACAAGACAAATTCAATATTCAAGGAAGTGCGTATATATACTATATATATACTTACCCGATACTTTCAACTAGATTACTGGTGTTTAGCTGAGCAGTTTTCCAAACTTACTTCCTGTAATAAAATAAAACTTAAAATCAATACAGATTTTCCCCACATTTAGTCATGCACAAAAATAGTTGGCGACTAAAATACTACGTGAGTAATAATTTTAAAGTTTTAACCTACCGGCCAATGAAAAATTGTATTTCAGCTTGACGACTGACGATGACGTGACGACTCTCAGGAGACACGCTTTATTCCAGAGAAGAAACCGAGACGCCTAACCTTCAACTTAGTAGAATTAATATACGTAAATACTAACCTGATGAAATGAAGATAGTGGATAGACTTTTATGTACGCAGTCCAGTTTTTTTTACCACAAGACCACATTCAACATTGCTTCAACACAGTAATGTCAGCTGTAGTGCTAGTGTGGTAATCGGTACTTGCGGCTTTCGCTTTACTCCTGCTCTGCTCTGCTGCTGCTGCCGCTGGAAGCTGGAGCTTCGTACACACAAGTTGGGATGTCTTGCATTCCCCTTCTAACCAAGCCGGCAAGAGAATAATAATTATGTTTACCAGAGAAATCAATAAAAACACAGGGTGATGCTTATTTATAACTTTCGAATTGCATGATTTATATCATTTAAACAGAAAACGTTGTTGTAGAGCTGGGTCTGTTTCCTCTCAGCTCTCTACCGATTTGCAAAAATCCGGCTCCATTTCCGTTAGCCAAAGTCGATAGTCCTGAGAGTTACGTGGTTGTTTAATTTGTTCACACATTATTTGAGCCCTGGACATTTAATATGATAAAAAATCTCAACGTACTCAGTCGGCTAACAAACCGATTATCATCAATTCAAGAATCTTGTTGAAACTCAAAAGTGTTTCAATAATCATTTTTCATCATCATCCGTGACCGTGATAAGCCAGGGTTTAAGCGAAGTGAGTAACATGAGAGGTTTCAAATCAGTTGTATAATCTTATGATGGGGCTTATCAATAAAACGCTCCTTTCTTCATATATTATTTTCATTTGTTTCATGTACAGCCGACGGGACCAGAAGTTCCATTGTATGATGCCCTTAATGTTCAGATGAAAGGATATGATTTCGCTTTGCTGGAGAAGTTTGCAAAATATGTTCACAGAACTGCGGACAGGATTGGACTAGATGTTGAGGACGGGTATGCATTTTAATTACTTACACAGCTTATTAAATAGAATACAAAGTAACGAACACAATTTTGAATTGACCATTTTAATCACTGATTATTTAGCTGGGCAACTCCTGCTCAAAACTTCCGAGTTACCCAACTCCAACCTGACAGCAATCAAGTCGAAACTGAGTATTTGCTGAATTTATATGAACGCAATGTTCAGGTAGGTCACTAAACCATTAACCATACACAGCAACACTACTGGTTAGTATCAAAAAGGTACTAATGTAAATTTAGCTCGTTGCAATTATAATTACAATTATATTGTTTCTATTTCAGATTGTTGAAGTTCCTGCCACCTTGCTACCAATCTTTGTAAATGTTGTCGAGGCCTCAATACCTTCAGGAATAACCATGCGTATTCATCCTCACACACAAGAACACGTAGAACACCGATATGTGCCTGATTTGCAACTGAAAGAATTAAAGACTCAATTAGAGGATATGCGATCAGACAAAAAATAAAAAGTAGATTAATCGATTTGCATGAATTAATAGTAGAGGCGCTCCACCGTTTGTGTTTGTACATAGCTATAGTATGTAGTGCTGAAATAGATGAACCTTTTGCTAAATTCTGAAAAATAAATAAATAAAATAAAGATTGACGCTGTGACATGTTGAAAATCATCAAAAATATACCTTCATTAATTTATAAATATTACATATCATTTCTTATACGTATTTACCTATGTATTTTTCTGTAGTAGATTGCATTGAGCATACTGTAAACAATAATTGGTCGGTGCATCGGGTGCATTGCATTTTGAAATTGTATTTTATTGTACACTTACATTTATGTATGTATAAGCTTATATTCTGATGCAATACTTTTTATTATTTTGTGGAATCTTGCATTTTGCATTGTTGGGATTGCAAATACCGGCCAATCAGCCCATCCCAAAACTGCTACCCACAATATTATAGAGTGTGAGTGAGTGTGCATTATGCATGCATAAATTTCCCCCTTGCTTTCTCGTACACGAAAAAGAAAGTGGAACCCGGTAAACCGGTGTGTTGTATTGTTGTTGTACTCTTACGTATTACTCACCTTATAAAACAACAGCTCACCGTCGTAGTAGTGGCCATTCATCTTGATCAACATGGAGGCATAATAATAACATGCTTGGCCTTAACGGAATGAAGTCTGATGTAGTCTACAAAGTGGCAATCATTTTTCGCAAGACATGAGGTGAGTCAACGCTACTGCAGTTCTGAGTCATACCCGCCGCAAGTGACATCGCAGGTGATGGTTTGATTTAGATTTTTAATATGCTCACTACAGTAAGAGACGATAACTGATATTGAATTATTATGGTTATGACCAGAACATAATCATAGAGCACAAACATTCAGAAGTAATACAAAACTTTATTGATGAGGGAAAACATGAAAAATCAATTTTGTACGTAAGGTTAGTGCAATGTCTATAGAAAAGGAAACATGATTTATTCTTTTTGCGAAATTTGTCCAGCATACGTGACTCAACTCAAACTGGCATGTCCTCATTGCACTCGCCACTGCATATGCTTATACATTTCCACAAACTCTTGCCTGGAGAAAGTGAAGTTCCGTGGGAAAGGGGAAGAGAAATGCTGCTGCCCATGAACCGATAGTTTTTAACTGCACCGTACCACAATGTTTATTTGCATTTCGTATTGAGATACCAGCTTGCTCTGTTAATATTTAATTGCCCATAATTTTTAATTTAATTTTGAAAATCTTGGTACTTGTGTATAGTATGTATGTATATGTATACATTCTACGTATGTATCAGAGAGAAATTTGTTCTCATAATAATCGATTATATCGACAGAAGCGAAACAATTATTTATCCACAATGATACTGAATATCTTGTGAAAAAAAACAAAAAAACATGCTTTCACTTTCGTAGCTCACATTATTTACATTTCATACTTTTATGAAAATGAAGGTGCAATTTATTAAAGTTAGAGGTGTAATAGTAGCGTTGTAGAAAACTGCAGCAGGCAGGAAATATTTGAGTTCTTTCCGAATCTTATCGAATGAATAATGGATTACTTATCAATTCAGCTCAGTCTTGTCCACATTTGCGGATTATACGTTTTTAGTTTACATACATGCATACCTATGTACAAGTTAACCATCCTAAACTGCTCAAGACTGTGTTTAATAGGCATACAACTTTTCTCATAAATTAGAATGAAATAGAAATCCCTTTACTTTCATTAAAGAAACTACATCGATCAAAGCTTATTTAAAATCTGTGCACCGTTGCTACCTGCACCGATGAAAATAATATACATATAAACAATTTTTTAACAAAGTCTCACGTTCCCCCGCCTTCATTCTACCTTGGTTGATACCTTTCCCTGGAATTCCCTTTATAATACTTAGTATTCAAACCAAAACTATATATAGCTTGTTGGAGTTTAATATGGATTAGTATTAATTACATTTCATATAGTTTAAAACATAAATAATAATTATCTTACTAAAATTTATATGCATCTTTTGAAAAAATAAATCCCATATTCACATGTTTGATATTTAGAAAAGCACATTCTATTCGATTAGATCCGAGTTATTTATCGCTTTTAACTATTCATAGTAGCTATTTTTTAAATTTGAATCCTGTAATAAATGCTCATAATCACAATGTTTTAGTGCTACATTTTTGACATGCCAAGTACATAGCCTATTCTAGTAGCTACGTATTTTGCGAAACAACGGGATATCGCATAAGATCATATGAAAATGTAAATATAATATGAATACGGTGTCTTATGGACTATACTTTAATATTTTGCTGTTAAAAAAGTTGATACCGCCAATGTTTTTCGCTTACAATTTATGGACAGACTTAAATTCTAATTATGTATGCATTTTTTTATCGAAGCCAATGTGTGTGTATGGAGCTTACTTTCTTTGTATCGTGCACTCAGTCTTCCATACCAATGCACTACTATAGTAAGTGTATTAATGAGATCGAAAGAAGAATTATGATGAATTTGTTTTGTATATATAATGTACGACAAAGCAAATAGTCACCGTATCTGCTGCCTACATAAAAATATGACAACAGTGCCACTACTACTGCGCTTATATAATGCAACGAAAAAAGAAAGAACAAAGTTTGTGTTATTCTTAAAGCAAAGTTAGAATGTATAAAAACTTTTACAATACATGCAATCATATATCATTTCAGAAAGCGTACACCACTCTTTGTCCCGTCCTCTTCCATATAAATTCAAGTTCAGAATATCATGATGAGGGAGGAAAAAAGTACCTACTTGTGTTCTTTCTATACCTTGACTATATACGTTCTGTTAACCCCAATTATGGAGGGAATAAGGGAAGGAAAGATGGATGTTCAAGTCTCATCAGATCAGTGCACTACCACTCGCAGTGCAGTAGCAGTAGCGGAGTAGACGTGTTAAAAAGTTAAAGCTTTGTTATATATATAAAATGAAAAAAGGAATATTCTTCGTTTCTCATAGGCATGCTTATAATATGTACAGAAGATTGAAGATTGCTTATTTTTATCTAGTATTTTTCCTGAAGCTTGCTTGTCTGCCAGTTTGTCCGGTTCACCAAAGAGGAAGTATATATTACACATGCAGTATAATGGATTAATAATAATGTAACCGAAGAGGATATCTCTTAAGACTTTTGTGTTAAAAAGTTAGTAGATTTGAAAATTTCAGCAATTGAAGGTCAAAGCTACTAAATGATCACGGTCACAAACAAAATTACTAATTTTGTAAGCAAGTAAAATTATGTATTAATCTCTCTCTATGAAGGTTTTGACTTCTTCAGTTCAATGTCTTTATCAGGTCATTAAACCATTTCCAAATGCCATAATAATATTTCACTGGAATTGTTCACGTTGCGCACCTTCTTTATAACGCTTACAGTTTATGTCAATTCGGAATTATGTTCATCATGGTGACGTTTCGTTCTTTTCTTGAAAAAAAAATCCCATCCCCGTCGTATGTACCCCATCCACATATTCTTTCCTACCCCATATTATATTTATATACTTCTACCATTTTTTTTACTGATCCCGTCCCTGTTGCCGTATACCTAAGAGTAAAACCAGCCAGTCGACACTTGGTCTTTGTTCGTGCAGCACGTAATTTTATCCGTTTTTACGATATATCATTTTAGCTTTTTTGACAACGAAACGTACGTAAAACCTATCGGAAATACATACATATTAGGTATACAAGATTTTATTGCCTTTGTTTTAAAGCGCTCCTTAAATAAGAGCAAAATGTGCTTCAAATAGCTTTGAAAATTGCATAATATTGTGTTGAGGCTGCATCCATCCAAAATAGCCAAAAAAAAACCAAAAGTCAGTAAAAGTCTTCTATATAAAAAAATATTAAATTTGATTTGATTAAATCGTAAAAGAAATCGTGTTGCTAAAACACTAAAACATTACATAAGTACAAAACGTTACACACAAAACTGGTAAACGGGAGTGCTGATTATTTTTTAGATTTCAGGAGCGTCATTTTCCATGTTTTCTCTATTCGCGTGGCTGCTTAGAGCGCAGTGTAGTTCAGCGTGTAAGTAGTGACTCACTTCACTACTAGTGAGTACTCCTATAAGCTTTTCCTACTCTTCCCCCAACAACAAGTCGAAAGGCTTGAACACTGGAGCATAGATATTGGGAGCATGGAATTTAGCCCGGGACGCGGTTTTCCCGGTGTCTTGTTCCAGTAATTTGACAGGTTACATGCATGTTACATACTACATGTCCATTCGTAGTACTTGTTTTAATGAAGAAAAAACTGAACTTAACTTTGATGTAAAAAACATAAAAACAAGGAAACGTCAAGGGCTATCATAATAAAAAAGTAGGCTTTTCGACGTCCTCAGAATTTTTTAACGCGGGTTGGAATTTATGGCAAAAGCTTGTCAAAAAAGATATTTTATGGAAATAAAAAAATTAACTACAAATTATCGACTTAGAAGTTGGATAATTTTCGGATCGATCTTCTCATATTATATCTACCAATCTATACATTTTGAAAACAGTATTGTATTTGTACTTCATTGTTTTGATTAATTCATTTAAAAATAACAACACTGATTTTTCGGTAAAAAGCATTTTTGGTTTTTTTGGATGGGTTTATTGTTATTATTTTGAGCCTTACAAGTACGCATGCACTATTGTCAAAGCATTTGAGCAAAGTAGCTCGTTAAATATAATCTTTCTTTATTAGGAGCTAAGTAGTATTATTACATTTGTTTAATGAGTAATTAGAAAACATACAAAGGATAATCAGTTAAAACAAAAGGCTATTCATTTCGTCGTAGTACTTAAATTACTTTTACTTTTACATAAATAATTATTTATTATTGTTCGGGTTGAATTCATTTCTAGGTCATCATGAGTCATTTAATTTAATTGAGTGTTAATGTTTGGTGTGATACATCAGTATTTTGATTTTTTTATTCTCAGTCTGTGCTTCGGTCTCTGATCTCTCAAGAAAATATTGACAAGTTTCAACGAAATCGTAGTTGTTTTATATATCCCTGCATTGTAACGGATTTGACCAGGATTTTTTCCGGATTTTAAAGGTAAGCTGACGAAATAGGATTAACAATTAATTTGACGCTTGCTTTGTATGATTTTAAAATGTAAATGTGTTTTCCAATATTCCATGCTTAAATGCTTTTGGTTCATGGTGTTGGTTGATGTACCTCGATCAATGTTTAATCCAGTTTTAAAAAGAAAGAATTTATCTGGAATCCTTAATAATAACGGAATTAGTTTCCTCTGGGAATCTACAGTAGACAGTTAGTTTGACGCAAATACTTACGGTTATAAAATTAAAGTGCATTGCTTCGCGTGTAGTTTGCCACGAATTCACGAACGAGCAAGTGACCTTTCACCTTTGTAGGTTTTTTTGTAATTCCTTCAAAAATATGGAGCTTCAAGTTATTGTAATGTTCACAAGATGCACTTATTTGAAAATGACTTGCCAATTCAATGTAGATTAAGTAAGATCAATAGACATTTTTGGGTTGGCTTTAATTTTATTCCACATAATTGAACACATGAATATTGGCACCTTGCTTGTTTATTCCCGCATGTATCCGCTCGTTTTTAAATCCGTTTTCCCATCTAGTTGCACTTGCTGACTTGCCGTAGGAAAAAAGGTGTGGAATTTTTTTGATATGTTGTATGTTGTATGTGTCCTCCCAGGATACCATATAATTTGGGTTTTTGCAGCCCATTCATTTGTACTAAAGGTAAATATCCCTGCCTTAAAAACTTGTTTGGTTTATATTTTATGCTTTGTATTATTGGCCGAAAAAGGGACGATCAAAACCTTTTTTTTTTTTGCGAATAATAATTTCATTCACAACCCCCAACCATTTCGTGAAGTGTGAAGGCTACTGGTTCCTACTGGAGTAGCGCTGTGTCTGGCGCTAAGAAGGCACTTATATGAATAGTGAAGTTTTATTAGAACGTAGGAAAATTGAATTGGATGGCGAATTCTTTTGGGTTATCATCAATGATAAATTTGATAGCTAGATGAATTTAACATATATTATCTTCAAGTCAATCAATTATTGCTCTTTACTTTCTGCTGCTGGTTCAAGTCCAAGTATAGCGTAGGTACATACGTATTTGTTAATTGATATAAAAAATCATGATGAGTCATGAATAGGCAATCATGGCATGTAGCGCAAGCAATTAATAAACGATTGTGCACTGCGAAATAAAAACACGATTTGCATACAAAGTAACGCACCCTGTCATTATCAAATTTATTATACATTCAGTAGCGTCAAGGAGAGAAATCATCGAATTCTGTATTAATATAGGCCACAATTTTTTAATCACATCGCGATAAATTGTAAATATTTAATAGTTAGGCGCTGATTGGAGGAATAATGAATAATATATTCATCATTCCTAGAAGAGCAAAAAGGGATTTTTATTATAGAGAACATCTTGCCTTCCAACTGTTAATTGTTTTAGTATTTAATAATTGCTGTTCTTTTAATTGATAGGTTTGTTATGTTTGTAAGTGGTCTAAGTAGGTCAGTAAATGTTCAGAGGTTCCCATCGTGTAGGGATCCTCAATATGTGGAGTGGTTTAACATTAATATAGTGTCCTTGCCCTTGAATGTTTCCTCGCTCGACTGAGACAAGCCAATATTTTTTAAAGACGCACACATGCTTGGATTTTTGCAAGTGTATAAACTAGCAGATGGGCCACCTAATATTATTGGTACATTCATTTACTTTAAAACAGAAAGAATCTGCAGTGCAGACAATGACGAAAGGTGGTGCTGGTTATTTTTATTTGTTCTGAGGAATATCTTTGCAAGTTTTTATCTGTAAATTTTTAACCTTCTGCTACACAACCTACAATTTAACGCCATGGTCGTCGTATGAATGTGAAAGATTAAAAGACTCGCATGATTTTATTACGTTGCGTTAGCCGGCTGGATACTGAATTAAAATGATTTTTAGAGTAATTACTTCTCATCCTCATCTACGTAAGAAATAATATGGGATCCTTTTCATTAATAACTGTTAATATTAAATTATGCCATGCTCGTACCAAAACCTACTATATATGAATTTATATAGGTACTTGTGTACGAACTTCAAATCGTCAACTTCCTCTCCTGATGCCACAGGACACAGGAAGATATCATTTAAGTCATTCCAGGCCAAACGAGGCTCTTTGTGTTGTAATATCCTTGCCTCTTAGTTGTTATGTTGCAGGTACTTGCAGCAGATGTTTAAATGAGATTTTTTATAGTGAACATACACATGCCTTGAAATTCTGTCTATATGTACCTACCTACCTATGGAAGAAGAAACAACAAAGTAGGTGTACTTTGTTCATAAAAGTGTTTTTCAATGCATTTAAATTCAAGCAACTGTTGAAGTAGTCAAATATTCAATGTATTTTCATTTCATTGTACAAACATTTTTTTCTTATTCAATTTCCCTTCTTTCCTGTTTGTAGCACTGTGAAGGCCACGCAAAGCAAGTGTACTTGTGTATACATAGGTATTTACCACTACACTGCGATAATATTTAGGGCACAACAGACAAAAATCTTTCAGTGACTTTCCGTAAGACAACCTTTCCTACAGTGGGTATAGGTATGTTAATATGAACGTAATGTACAATGCACACGTATTTACAAATCCTCTTTTCCCAATGCATGTATTTGAATTTTGAATTAACAGTTGTATGTCTGCAGGCAAGATAGACATGTTTCTTCCAAACATAAAGTAACTAATATTAAGGGAATGTCCCCTTTTTCACTCATATTATTAATATGACGATGATGATGAGAATTGAGAATAGATGTAAATGGAACCCTCGCTTCGCTCATCCATGCTATTCATTGTTCTTAAAGTCAGGTAGCAAGTAGCAATAAAAATGGAACTTCATTCACCGTATTTTCTTTTCACGTAAAGCGATATGCAACATAAATACATAATAAATTCACGGGATTCGTTTTTGAGATAAACGTAACGTAAAATGCTGTTGAGTTTGGGTAGCTATATAGTCGAAGGTATGATGTATGTATGTATGTTATGGAAAGTGGTAGTGGTCCTACAAAACATTCTGAATTGGAGCGAAAAGAACAATAACAAAGATCACTATGAAAATGTGTGGTGAAGCGTAGTGTTGATGATATTATTTGAAGATGAATATATAATTGAGTTTCTTGGAGAGGAGCATGTATTTGCATAATGGGATTGGATGCTGCTGCAGAGGGATAATTTTGGGATGCTAGAGGCCTTTGATAGAATATTGTGACTTGTGAGGATATATTATTCTTTCTCATGTATTATTAGGTATTAGTATATATTTTGAAAATGCCTATATAATGATATGTCTTGAGCAACTTCTGTCATTCCGACTAGACCAACATGTACATATTTCTGCGTGTAAGGTACCATACCTGCATGTTTTGCGTTTCCATAAATGTCTAGTGATTATTTTTATTCATGTATGTATTTTTGTTTTTTAAATTGACGTCCCCGGAGTTCTCGTTCAATGCTCTGTCACAGAGCTTCAGTGTATTTATATTTTTCTCTTTGTTTGAGGAGACGGGTGTGCAATGTGCACATCAATTTAAATTAAAAAGCTTGCGAAACTGAACACCTTCCAAGGGTTTATATGAAAATAGGATATAAATGAAATGCCCGCATCCTTCTGCTTGGTAGACGGGATGCTATTAAATAGAAAGGGGAGCGGAAGTTCACACATTTATACAGCATAAACAATTAGGAGTAGTGTTCATCTTTTTTGTGAATGTCACTTTATCATACATACTCACACCATTCGTGCATAATTTACATGTTTACAAGTAATCTTGGGTCTTTCTTCATGTAAATAATGTTGACCTATAACATAACACACTCGAGTCCACATTTAATAAATCCGTGTGTAATTTACACTTTTTAATAATTCCCTCGTTACATACATACATACCTACCTACGTACGTAGTACCTGCAGTTGCTTTTACTTCTTGTAGTAATATCTAATGATAAATTTCCTTTTAAATGGCTTGTTGAATGCGATAAAATGAAGTCTTTTTTGATAATTTACATGGTACAGAAATACTCTTAAAAAATTACAAGAATTCGATTGAAATGTACAAACAAGCACAGTTACGTAACATTTTTCTAGTTCTTGCTGGGACATGAATAATTTATGCTCATTTCCATTTGCCGACATTTGGCATTGCTCTTAAAGGAATTGGAAGCTGTCACCACCACTTACTTTGTTGAGCGTTCTGAAAATGAAACCTTGAATCAACAGTTTAAGTTCCCGAAAGGAAAGTTATACGTATAATATAGCTTATCTATGAATATATCGTAGATACATATATGTACTTTTTGCTGAGCTGTTTTTCTTCCACTACTGCTCCGGCATCTCTCTTCACTTTGCGTATTATTTTTCCAGTAGTGGAAATACTTAAACACGTATAATGGAAATCAACACCATCAACGGCACGAGTCACTGCATATACCGCTAGCAAAATATATCTCAAAGTGGTATCAGTTTCAGAAAGCGGTAAATCGTTTTCCAACAACACTTTTTTACTTGTGACTTGGTGCCTGGTGGCATCTCAAATGGATCTACTACACTGGAAGCATGCTTTTTTCTTTCTTTATTGAATGAAAAAATAACAGCGTGTTGTTACGAGGAAAATAGCTAAAGAAAATAAAAAACGAAAATAAATAGTGTTTTTATAGGAAATGGATACATGTACATCTAAAAAAATCTATGTATGCAATGAATTCTCTATAGTAAAGTGCTTGAATGTTTTGACAAGCCGGAATTTATTAACATCTTTCCAGGGGGGTTGTGGAAAATATGTGCAGTTGTAGCTATGTACATCTTCAGTCTAAATGGTTGTAATAGTAGTAAGCATGCACAATGTGTACATACAATATTGTATAAAATGTACAATTGCCCATCAATTAGTGGTGCTACTTTCATGTCACGATCCAGAGGGGATAGTGCTATGTAACAAAATTGCAATCATGATGATAAGGCATGCTTTTATAAATGGTATGCTGCATGTGCACTACTGTCGGATCACTGAGTGTCAAAAATTAACTGAAATCGGTCAAACTTTTGCCACTTTTTTATTAGCTTCACAAAGTTTTTTCTCGCAAAACAGCAAGACTTATTCTTATCTACATACCAAGGAACCTACAATTTTTAAAACAAAACGTCGGTATTTGTAGGTATACAACAACCATTTGCAATACATTGCCTTTTGGTTGCTTAAAAACTCAAAGCAAAATGCATTTTTTTTCGTCATTACGGTATTTTTTTTAAACTTAAAGAATCATATAACAGCATTAGATCATGTTACTGTTAATATAACTACCACTGCCATATGCTATGTTGTATATCTATATACATTTACAATATTACGTGAAGTGATACACTGTGTGATTACTGTGTAGTGTATGCTTTTGCAGCTTCTTTGGTGTCGCCATTCGCATTCTACTAATCGCTATATAAAAAAAAGTCATTTTCACTGTTATATAAAGTGCCTACACACACCATGTACCATGCTGTGAAATGAACAATGAACCCATGAAGAACGAGAACTTTTTTTTTATTTCTTGAGGAATGAGTTGGCAGATTCTTTTGATGACTGCGAACAACTATAGTTATTTCATGATGACAAGAACTGCATGACACATGATGTTGATGTTAATGGCGTGTCCTCCTATTCAGCATGAATTTTTTGATAATGGCGAAATGAAATGACGCCAGTTGCTCTGCCAGACAAAGAAAATAATCCTAGTTTAGAGCTGCTTTAAACTTACATAAATGCTTTTATTCGCTATGTCGCGGTTTAGAGCTGGAAATTGTGGGCAACTCAGGATGTGTCCAAAAAAAGTTTAATTTTGTGAAATTGTGGGTCTTCGAAATTTAAGTTGTATTGTTTTAATTTAACCGTCAAGGTTCATTATTATGAATACTAATAGAATAAAAATTTGATGTATAAAAATAATGAATTCTTCAACAAAACTGGGAAGAAACGCAAATCAATGTTCACCAGTGCAGCGGATAAGAAAATGTTTCTAAAAACATTTTGCATCCTCTAATCCTTTCGCGGCTTATCATCAGGTCCAACAGAAGGATAATAAGTACATGCACTCCTTTTTCGTCTTTGCTCAATTTCATGTCGCACTCGGACTAATCTGCAAGATAGAAAAAGAGAAAAGGTAGAATGATATGATGATTGTGTGACAGTAAAAATTGGTAACTTATTTAATGTAATAATATGTATAATATATTATTGTTTCTTATGCAAGTACCTTTCAGTGTATATATGTATGCATGTGAATTTGACAGTGAACGTGACGTAGCACGGAAAGAATTATGAATGTATACCTACATTCTTTATTGTGCTCAAAGAGCGTGGGGGGAAGCAGGTACCATACATCATGTTTTCATTCGGTTTTTGAACTTGGATACAATGTAGTAGGCATTTGACAATCGTAGTAGCAGTATTCAATCCTCTGGGTTCATTCTCATCTCCTAACTTTTTCGGTTTAAATACCCACACGAACACTATTAGTAATTACTGTTGTTGCTGTGCTGTAATCAAATAATTAAATCTACAGCAGACTTTGTTTAATTTGGCATCATCATGAAAATTATCATCATCTATGGAATTTGTCCAACAACGAATTAGGTTTACATCACATAGAAAAGATTATTATATCATTTAATGCATATTCGGATGAAAAAATAAATCCACACTTGAGAATACTTTGCTATTATTGCAGAAGATTCGTAAAGATATTGAATTTGAAAAGCTACTGAATTGATTGGGAATTGTAAAATAAAAATACATGTTTTTATTTGACTTACGTCAACATATATTATCTTCCAGTAAAATTGCATGTACAAATAATAAGAAAGAAATAACAACTTGGCATTATTTGTTTTTCTTCTTCTTCTTCTCATGATGCTTTTTAGCATTGAATTCGCTGTAGTTTTTCTTCTTCTTTTTGGTATCCTAAACAAATTTGCTTTTTGAAATGAGATGACATATTTGTAATAATGGGTTCACGGTATTGTGAAACTTTATCTCTTTCAAAGGCCTATTGCTTTGAGAAGGCTATGAAATAATGTTTTTATTGTGATCCAAAATTCGTGATCTCATTCTATGCTTTTCATTCTCTCAGAGTACAATAAGATATAGGGCTGCTTTATGGAGGATGAAAGAAAACGAAGCAAAACCAAAACACGAAATGTTGTCAAAATTGTAACATTGCAGCTAAAGGAAAAATAATTTATCCTTTGCTTAACCTTTCGTTTCTAAATCCACTCATACATGAATAAAAAACCACCACCTATGAATATAAAAGTTTCAGCAAGTTTCCGTGCCTGTGAACTGTGGAATAAGGAGGAATAGTAAGAAAGAATACACGTGAACACAACACGAGTTTTTAAAATGACTGTTTTTATTGCCTGGAGAAAAACCAATAAGATCTTACTGGGATCTCTCGCTCTCTCTCTCTCTTTGCGGATCAGGATCAAGCACCATTACGTTTTACGTACTATTATTGTATTGTAGTACAACGTGCCATGTCATCCATCGAGTATGAGTATCTATAAAAAGAGTAAAGGGAGCATACAAAAATAACAAACAGCAAATTTACATTTGATGTGGATACATTCGTTTTGTGTTATTATTATGACAATGCTGTTGGCAGTGATGCTCGTTATTGATATCACAACAATGATAGGTTTTTTTGTGAGATTTCTTCATGGCACTGCTGCTAGGAACAAAAATAATAACAACATTTTTAAGAGACCTTGAATCAAGAGCTAGTTCCAGTTCTCACTAGCGCCGCGCCAGTATAGTTGTTGTTCTGGAGTAGCATTATCAATAAAAATGGAAACATGAAAAAAGGGAGAGCAAAACCATGCAATCATCATGATCTTCTGGTATAAGAGATGATGACGATGGCACGCAAATATTTACGAATCATTTTTTTGCATTTTTTTCTTAACATCAACAATGAAACGTAGTGCACTTCATAAGTCCGTGCATCTATTTATGCATGCATTTTTTTGGAGTTTCATTCATTAACCACTAATCAAGATTGGGTTGGACAAGGGATAATGATACATTGCAATTTTTGCATCGAGTGCTGCTGATGAAGCTGAAATTTTAACCCAATTTTGCACGGCATAAGCTTATACTATTCTCGTATGGAAGCAGGATTGAAGATTGTTGAAAATCATAATATTGAATGTATTTTTATTATCTAAAGAAATTAATACTTCTCCAAAGTATGATGACGGTTACAAAAATTCGTTAGAAAAAATACTCTGGAATCTTGCTTTCTTGGATTTTTTTAAACTTTGGAACTGCATTTAAAGCATAAATATTAAATGTTAAATAGCTAAATACAGAATACAACGAGTTGGATGAAAATAATATGTTTTCTAAATGCCAAAGTAATAGAATACGAAATAAGGTTTTTATACTCGTAAATCATTCAGTAGATATTATTATTATGCAGCATGATCATGATGTATGATGCACATATTATGTAATATTAGAAATGATAGATGGTGCATTCTCGGTTCAGATTAAGCATGTCGTACATACTATTGGTATATAGGTATACATGTGCCTGTGGCTGAAGTAAAACATCCATGATCACGCAAACGCAAGAAACAGGTCAATACGTACATATATATATAAGCTCTATTTTCCAAGCATAATTTAATAAAACTACCCTCCTTTGACTCATCATGATTATTATTACCAACTGCACCAACTGCGGATGCCTTATAGGAACACTTTAAATGGCATTCAAAACTTCTAAAGTGGCTATTAAGTTTTCAATGAATGCCTACCGTTTTGTTAAATCAAGAGGAATGCAGTTGCAGTTTGTAAACATCATCATGGTCCTCATCAGCATGATTATTATGATGATGCTACAAGTTTTGTAACGCTTATACATAAAATATAAAACATTTCACATAAAATATGGATGGATATCAAAACTACAAAAATATACATACAAGATGGGTATATGCAAGCCGTGTGCATCCCATCCCATCCAACCTATTAAGCCGTTCAAGAGGGCGAACGTTAGAGGCATATATTATTATTCTTCGTGTTTGTGTGTGCATAGATGAATCGGTGTAAAGTAAACGACTGTTTCCAACAGCTTAAAACTCTTATATATATTCAAGTGTGTATGCATGTACATTGTGCGATGATGATAATAATGATGACTACGACTTGTTTGATTAATCGCTCTTTAAGAGGGAACCCAAATTTTAACTCGATTTTCTATTCATCATCTCTCTGCTTGATCAAAGATTTTACAAGTGAAGTTAAGGCTATCAGTAAGATTGATATAAAAAAGGGGAGTGATGGTGCACACACTTTGCACACTTACATATATATATATATAAACAGTATAAACTGTGTGTGAGAAGCAAAAATGTAACATCACCACACACTCCTCTACTAGCCGACATCATAATAACTGCTTTTTGCGGCTGACTGTTACGACTGCCGGTGATGACATTGATGATGTGTTAGATATGGCACGGGAGCAACATACACGTTCCGCAAAGAATTAAACATGACAGCTCCTCCTCATTTGACTTATTATAATTGATAATAATGAAATAATTTAGTGTTTTATCTGGACATGAAAATCTTGCTTGGCAAGGCCCAAAAGGACGACGTCGTTTGTACTTTGTATTATTGCAACATAAAAAAGCATTCTATAATTGTGGGATACCGTTACATATTGAATATAAATACACGACGACACTTCTTTTCAATTGTCTTGAAATTATAGTCGTATTCTTTATCTTTTCATGTCTTGGTATTTACATCTGATCAAACCAAATATGTCAGTGGTTTACGGATGCATTGCCAGAGCTATAGGAGCACTTCCTTTTTGAATAGTTTAAGTGATAAAAATCTATATTATGCTTTCTAAGCCTGGGACAAAATGTCTCAAACCTATTGCGCGTGAGAACAACAAATTGAGGTCATGTCATGTCACGAAAATTAAAGTGTAGAAATTTATTATGCTAATGTTTGCCATACATGCATTCTGGTTCAGTGTAAATAATTTTTTTTTAAATATGACAAGAAGAAAATGTCCCTGAAACAGATTAAAAACTACACCGTTGGCTCATTTTATGCTGAAAGATGACTCACAACTCACACAAGGGACACTTTTTTAAAATACACAGTCAAAGCCACATCAACAAACGTGTCAAATCCAGACATCCGCATAATTTTCCGACGACGAAACAAAAGTGAACCGTTAAAATTGAAAATGGTAAATCCAAGAAAAAACTTGTACCTAAACAAACTTGCCCATATCTTTTTTAGCATTTTATATGCATAACGTATGTACTTATATTTTACAGAGGTACACACGTATTATGAAAGCATAACTGTATGAGTATTTTTTTTTTATTTGTGTTGAGCTGACAGTACGTAGGTATTTTTATAAGATCTGAAAAATTGCACAAGCTAAAACGATTTGATGTGTCTTTCTGTCGCGTCGTGGTTGTATACTTGTTCACTGCTATTCAACGAGCAAAGAAAAAAGAGGAAAAGAGTTTTTAGTCCTGAGCACCGAGACCGAGAATATCACTCTCTGTTGTTCGTTCTTTTAAACACACTTAAAAGAAATAGATTTTCCTTTCACACTTTTGTATGATGTATATTTTTTTTCTGGCAGGTATGTATATAATGTACACAATTTCTTTTCTCAGTTCTCTCGTTCAATTTATTTGGGATGCTTGGTGTTCAGTAACCTCTTCCTTTCCTTTAATCTTCTGTGGGAAAGCATAAGATGGGAAAATTGTGGTTTCATGCCACGCAATAAATGTGAAAGACGAAAAAACAAGCAGTGTAGTGCAGTGTGAATGTGTGGCCCCATGTACAATATGTGCTTGTGTTCATGTTTAAGCTTGTGGGCTAGTAAGTATAAACGTTTTATTGGGGGTGTGACGTTATTGTAGCCAGCAAGTTAGGGTAGATCATCAGTCTTCTTTTACGCGTTTGTTCACACTTCATATTCATTTATCATACACAGAATGCTACAATTATTAGCTTTATTATCTTTTATGAACATTATTGGATTATATCAAGTTGGAAAATAGTTTATTGTACAAGATGAATCTTCAGCCAATGTACTGTTTTATTGTAGCTTTCTTACGATTATACCATATCCTCTGTCTGTGTAGGTATATATATTTTGTCCATTTAGCTGTTCATGAGTAACTCTGAAAGATTTTGAGTATGATTCAAGTTTTTTTTGCTTGTCAACCCACGGTTAGATAATAAGTTATCTGGATGCTCCTCTCACGTCCATAATCATCATCTTCTTGAGCTTGCAATTGCAGAGCTGCCCAACGAAAAAATGAAATGTCACGTAGTCAAGTACACTGAACTACTGGTTTTTACACAAAGTAGTTTTCACAGTGCGTCATCACTATCACCATTAGTTTTGTTTGGATGAACTCAACTCGAAGATGCCGTTGAAGATGATGTTTTGGTTGATGATGATGATACTGATCTGGAAACTTGTTGAGAAACGGGCTCGCCTATATATTCTCCGTTCTCATCAAAGATTCATCCCGTTATATGCCTATCGTGGTAATTTATGTGCATACATCATTTTTTTGTGTGTGCATATCGCTGCTCACGAATCACACCTACTTCCAATCAATAATAGTTCTCTTCCTCTGCTTATACACTTTATGATTTGGTGTGCTAAAATTCAGGTTTCGGTTTTTTGTAGTGTAATTATAAATTTTTAATGGATGAGTGAAGTAAAATTGTGCATAAAATATGCAGACTCCTTTTAATGAATGTGTTTGTATTGAATATGATTATTGGTGTGTAAATGAGAACATGGACTGGGGCGATTAAATTTCTTAGTTTGATTTTTGAAGAGTAAATTGTTTTATTAGAGGCGTCTGATAGTAAATAAAAATTTAGTTGCATGAACTCACAGTTTACTTCATGTATCACGCATAATTTTCGTGTTTACACGGCCAGGCTAATGAGTCGCAAAGTGAGATAACAACACCGATACATAATCAACTGTGTCACTATTTTTTTCTCTCGCAGGAATATTAGTAATAACTGTTTTACAAAGATGAACTTACAAACATGTCTCCTTTGTTGTGTGTAGGAGTTGTCTTTTATTCACAATTTTTTTATACAAAACTTGATTGGATCCCCATGAACCTCTTTTGTTACCGTTTCATGTGCAAAATAAATCTCTTTGAAAATATTGCAAAATATTTATTCACCAGCAGCAAACCCACCCTCCATCAACCACCACCTGGGTTGTTTGTTCCATTGCGTTGTGTATGTCAACATGCATGACTCTGATTTCTGATACTGATTTTTAATGCAACGCAAATTGCGAAAAAAAATCATTCAGTACTCTTACGGTTTGCTTGACAGACAGTGACATGGTTAACAATCCCATAGCAATAATATCTGCAAACACCGAACGTGAACAGTTTCAAGGCGCAGCAAGAGGTTTTATACTTTTTTGGTCGATAATGTTGGGTGGTGATCGAATAATAATAATGCAGGAAACTAGTGTTTTTTGACACGGAAGTATTCATTAAAAAAAGCCAAATATTATCTCAACTTTCTGCCATAAGCAAAATATATGTCGCATTTGTACCCAATGAGTCAAAAAAAACTTGTAAAGTTCATCCTAGCTTACTCTTGCATTAGTTTTAACGAGCCTGCGTGCACATTTTTCCTTAAATGTTGTATTTTTGCTCGTAAAAAATTGTAAATGAAAATGATAATACAGGCTCGTGCAGATTATATACATCAAGGTGACGAACACCATGCATTAAACGCTAAGTAGCTGTCATGTAGTGGTAATAAAACAAGGAAGGGAAGATGATGCGACTAGAGAGTGAGTGTATGTTTCTTTTCCAATTAAACGGAAAGTCAACATGAGTCAAATGGTAAAAACAAGCATTTTAAGTGGGTAACGAACGGTACTTGATTTGTTGATTTTAAAATTCCTGTTTCTGTTTTTCTTATCATGTGATGATGCATCCAAAGATCTCCACAGTATTATACATACAGTATTATTCTGAAGAAACAGTTAATAGATGTGTTTTGGACCCCAACTGTACAGAAAAAAAACAAAAGAAATATTTATTGAATTCACATTTCCATTTATGTAGGAAGGAAGGAAGAAAAGCTATATTGCTTATGCGTATGAAGTTTTTTAAAGCATTTTTTGGTACTCGTGGTTTTGGACATAAAACCAACAGACATGGCATATTTCCACATTTATCAGATTTTACGTTTAGTATGATATGACCTAGTTTGGAACCGGTACCCGGTACCTTATTAAGTCGTTGTTGGTTGTATAAAACACGTCATTTTTTGTTTTATCATTTATTTAACAGCAAATTTTTAACCTTAGTTTTCTTTACCAAACGAGGTGCGGAGCGGAAAAGTTCAGAGTCCAATTTACAACAAAGTCTCACAGAATCAACGGTACTAGGGAAAAAAACCGCATCGTTACTGAATACGCTTGGGTGCTCTAGTAATGTTGTTATAATTTTGTTGGGAAGCGGAAGCTTATTACGAGTTGTGTAGAGCACGGTTTAAAAATGTATGCATTGTATGTATGTCTTCGTAAATTGACACTGATTGATGCAAGAAATGCGAGCAAATATAATCAAGCTAAATTGAAGATGATTGTATATAAAAATTGAAAATTACGTTCGTTAGGTTACATAGTTGCCTTGTGAGACCTTGAAGTTTAACCAAACGAACCATACCTACGTGCAAGCGCTCATACATACACAATAATACACGTACATATGTACCTATTTCTTGGCACTCGGAATCAGTATAAACTTAGAAAAAAGTACACTAAAAAATCTTATGCAAGATGACCACCGCCTGTTGCCGTGTGGATCATTAACTATTACCCGACTATAAAAATCGAAGAAAAATTCAGC
>JAHZNC010001079.1:0-10279 GCA_027744095.1 Zhuqinia jingwanae
TACTTCCACTGCTATGCTTCTAAGAATTATTTCCACTCATGAATTCCACTCAGCTAAAACCCTTGCTTGCTTTCTGGCTCACCCCTTCATCATTCCAATCATCTTCATCATCACCATCATTATTTCTTCTTACATCTAACCCCATAATTAATTTTTTTTGTGCGAAAATTATACAGTTTGTTTGTAGAGTTTGTTGTATAGACGCCCACTTAAACAACTTATTAGATAATGGCCATTATTATTTTAATCACTTACACAAATCTCCTCTGCCTACTCTTTCACTGCACACACACACACATACCATCTTCTACTTGCCTCATTAGTTTTGTTTGATTCAGGTAATGAAACCTTTATATTACGTAATAATCATAACAATTATATTACTTGAATTGTGTGCAGAAATCCTTAATTTGTGTTCCAGTTCCTAGCAACAAAATAAAAATATCATCCTTTTCCTTAGCGCCCCATTTTTTATGACTGTGTCAAATAGCCCATTTATTTTAACGATCTTTGATACAATAAATGATGCACCTGCACTGCTGCTGGTGCATATTCTACTATCATTCTCGATGACGATGATGTCCTCTGACCTTTTGTTGTTATGGCAGTCCAGTGCACCACTAAAAGACATTTTTTTACTGCTCCCATCCCCTTAAACTTGCGGTCATGTTTATACATACATATATTGATTATTTTAAATAAAAAAACAGTGATGGCTCTATATCGTCGTATTTTAGGGTACAAAACCTCACCATCACTTTTCTGATTTCCCATTTTCTCTGCAATTGTCTCTGCTAGTGCACTGGCTTTAAAATGGTGTAAAGTAAACAAATTCCATTACCATTCCACATCATTTATACATACCTATCCTGTTCCAGAGACGATCAACAAAAAATCAATACATTTGTTTCTTTTATTGTGTGGGCAGGAATGTACGTACTATAACTGTCAATTTTATTGGAGGAAATCTCTCCTTACTAAAACAATAATATATCTTGCATTGCCACATTCATCGTGTTTTTTTTTCTTCAAAAGTGAGACTATGCAGTTTGGGTACTACAACAACTACAAGAGGTAATAATATAACAATACATGTTCCTTAAAGCCCATTTCTGACCCCGCTACCATCACTTGTTTTTTATTTTATTTGAATCTACATAAATATTTACATACTTGAAGCAAATTCACCTGAAAACAATAAATCCCTGTTTCTTTTAACTCCACTTACAATACATTCCGTTTTGACTCTGGTAGTGTGTCTCTACTTGTTTTAAACCCGACCACTCGACAAACGTTCGACAATAAAGGATCCTCATGCAAATTCTTTTTTTTTTGGGGGGGGGGACAAATCGCAACACAACCCATAAGTGTTTATCCAACTACTGTGCTACTACTACTCCTGTTGGAAAAAATTTAGGGGCACTGAGAAAAAAAATTAATAAACCATGATATTATCCTTCTCCTTTTCTCTCTTTTTTCTTTAAAAAAAAATATACGACCTTATACGTAGTCGTAAAAAATCCTCTAAACTTTCAAATCACATAAAGTAAAGACGCATATATTTATTTTGTCCAGATTTTTAACCTTTTCACCTTTCTTTTCACAAACAATTTGATTTTGTATTCAAACCTGTCATGGATAACACAAAAGGCAATAAAAACAAATACGGAACTTATACGTACGTATGTACACTCTTTGCTTATCTTTTGGTTCTTCATTTGGTATTATTCGTACAAAAAAAATCTGTGTTTGTTGTAGCTTCCGTTTCCTTGAAATAATACCAAGACACACACACACACACTAGAAAAAAGTACACAGCAAAATATAAACATGAGAGATTATTTTATTACCACTCAAGAAGAGCTCTTGCTCTCACAGCAACAATAATACAAAAATAAAACTGCAATGCAAACTGAGAGTTGTTTTCACACAGTATAATATTTATTTCCCTATCAACTTGCAAAAAAAGCTTATCCTAAAAAAACAAAGTAAAATAAGTTTTTCCATCTTTCATTCTCTCCCGAGACCTAAATCAAGCTCTACCTGGCCTCTGACTCCCCTTATTTGTTTTACTAATCTCCTGCATAAATAGGCATTTTTTTGACCAAGATGAATGGAGCATAAAGTAAGCAAAGCAATTAAAATAGGAAAATGTGGCTAATATTAAAAAAAATATATATACATATATTGTTTCCAAATCCAATTTCATTTTTTCGGTTGCCAGAGAGCAATTAACTTGTTTTGTTACAGGTATGATGGAGGGGAAAAGTATATGTGTGTGTTTGTAAATTAGCTGGAGGAATGAGTACCTCCTTCCTCTTCAAAAGTACGTGAGCCATTTTTCTCCTCCTCCCTTCCCCCTTTATACTGCATCATACTCCTATTACAAAACACACATGGAACCAACACCACAAGTGTAACACGAGAATGGGAAATTACCAAAAAGTGTATTATTATTACTCTAAGCCCAGCAAACATTTTTCTTCCGGAATATTTTCACGGCAGGAAAAAAAAGAATTGTAATAATAACATGAACACCATTAGGGCCGTAGTTTGATGGGCGGTGGTAGTGTTGGAATAAGCAGAGAAGATGAAGTGTGTATAATTCATATGAGAATGTTATTATTATTATTTTGAGGGAAAAGAAGAAGAAAAGTTTATCTACTGCTGAGTTTACATTAAAAAATACTCATGCAAACATTATTATATATTATATAAGTACATAAACGTGTAGAACATTATGGAATATATCTCAAGCGTATCTTTGTGTAAAATATATAATTTTAAACTTTGAGAGAAAATTAATGTAATCCGATAGTAGTGGTATCCTGTAGTTCTTGAGTGTGCGTACACTGCTGCTGCTGCTGCTGCTGCAGTGTTGTGAACATTATGATATTATTTATGCGAAAATAAAATAAGGAACATGCAATGGGTTTCCATTTCCCATTATTTTACTCACTCCTTCTAACGTCTTTTTTTCGTTTTGCTCAAATTACTTAAGTAGGAAAAAATACGTAACAAAACCAGAGTGAGGAGGCGAGGAGGAGAAGAGATTATAAAAAAAAGTTGAAGTGAAAATAAGTAATGCCGACAATTTTTTTGGGCTCTCTCACACATACACGGTGGTATAGTCAGGAGTCAGGAGTCATGACAGTGACGATGATGATGATGAAGTGGTTGTGTGTGAGCGCTTGTGTGAATTTTTACACAACAGTAATTTCAAAGTACTACTCTGGCAAATGCTATTTATTAAGCAAGTGACGCCTCATACACCACTTAATCATTTTCTCCCGTGCATCCGCTGATCCATCCGGAGGCGAGGAAATGCATACATTCGCGCATTCCTAAAACTCCGAAAGAGGTCACCAACTTAATTCATTTGTAAATTAGGCTGGAACAAGTTTTATAGTAATCCTTATCCTTTGGATAGGGCACAGAAAAAGAGTCTTTTAACCTTGTGAACTAGACACTTTTTACTAGGTTATAACGGTTGATTATTATTATGTGTAAAAATAATATTATATTAATTTAGGTTAAAAAATGAAAAGAGGATAACATGTGTGAGTACTTTATGCATCCTTGTGGTTAACTGTTTAAAATAATATTATGTTTATGCAAATCCTCTTTAAAAATTGAATAAATACCTTTGTGGACATGATATGCAAGTATGTAGTGCTGCACACTTCATATTTTTGAAATTTTGGGTAACATTTTGACGTTGCCGTTGTTGCGGTAAGATTTTTTTTAGCACATCAACAGAACTAAATAAAATCAGCTAAGAAAAAAGAAAAATGCAGGATATTATTGTAATTTTTTTTGCGTTTGTCAGTGGGTGTTATATGCTCAACTCATGTTAAAAAAATTTGTTAAGACTCGATAAGATATTTATTATTTTCTTGATAAGTAGCTATATTTATGTATATTAAGCTTTTATTAGTGAAACTTTGAGGAACTAAAGTTCCCCATGGAAATATTTTGTTTCTTCTTCTCTTTTTCCAATGTTGTTCTGTGAGTCGTTCAGACGTGGGAGATAACAAAAAATAAATATAGGATTTTGTGCGCAAGTAATTCAACAAAGAAAAGTCTGAAACAGCTAATCTCTTGACGAAGTTGACAATCTCCTTCATGACGTTTTCTTTCTTCTTCTTTTTTTTAAACGGAAGCAAATATCTTGGCAGTTTGTGCAATATTTAAAAAAAAAAAAAAATATGCATGCTTTGCAGATTATTATCACATGACGTATTTATTTATGCATTAATTTATTTTTTGGTGTGGCAACGGAAATGTATAATTCACGAGAAAATTATTTTGTCGTTTTGAAATGTTGCGAAATGTACATTGTAATATTATTTATTTACATATTTATTTTATCTAACCCTTTACATTATTGCTTAAAGCTGTTGTTGTTGCAATACATTATGATCTTTTCGTTGAATTTCGGATGAGTTTTTTTTAGCAAATATTTATGCAACAAACAAGCCATATACATATATCTTGTATGATTTATGAGGACTGCAATTTAGTTTTTACTACAATAAATGTATATATGTGTGTGTGTAATGTATTTATTTGAGCATGGAGAAGGCATACATATTATATAGGACCATGAATTAGAATTTATAATGCATGCAAATATTCGCTAGCGCTTTGTGCAATAATTGATTCAGTAATCCAAATCCACATCTCGCATCCGTTTTACCAGGAATCTTGTTGAAACGACGTGCGACGTGATTAATTTATTGACTTTAAATGAATAGCAATAGACGGATTACATGAAATTAAATTTAGTTTGCGGCACCAAAGCTACTGGAACAAACCAATTGATTTGGACACCAGCAGCATAATAATAATAATGCTAATATTTAACAAAATTGGAATGCATATTACGACGAAATCATGAAATAATTTACAGATTGTATATATATTAACGAAAGGGTGAAGTAAATTGTGTTTAACTTTGTTTATACAAAATAAATAAAACTGTTCACCACATAATAAAATAAATTTTTTATGTGTCATCATTTTTACATGGCTAACTTTACTAGTTATCCAATCAAACATAAAAACGAAAGTGTATAAACGTACTTGGCAAAACCGCACACAGATACTTACACACAAATGTGTACATCACAATGTAAAGGCACACAATAATGCTGTGTATTTACCACACGACCCCTAATTGATATCATTTTTATGTTCTCTCGTAAATTTAAAAGCGTAAATATTTTCCTTGTTAATTAGCGAAAGCAAATTCTACAACCATTTATTGATCTTGTCTTGTCGGTATCCCTGTATTAACCTAACCCGTGTATTAAAAAGGTATGTGTATGTACCTATTTATTTATATCATCAGATTAGCTACCAATTCTGCTGAAGGGCTGTTATTATTATTATTATTTTGCTTAAGTCAAGATGCTAGAGGTGGTAACGTCAATAGTAATAAGATTACGTATGCATCTATTCAATATTTGATGTTATGCTTGGCAAGCAAAAGATCGTTTGATAATTAGCTTGTCTCATAATGCCCTTTAATTTGCGTTCACTACTCTTTTTGAGCTGGGTTTGGTCTCACACGAATTTTCGAGAAAAAACAAGCATAATATGTGGTAAGAATTTTAGCTCCAGGTGTGTTTTTTCTCATCATTCAATTATGTGTTAAGTGTGTTACCTATTGCTATTATTCCCAAACGCTTCTGGTTTTTGTAAACTATTCTACATAAAACATGTTGTACTTTGAAGTAAAATAGTTTAAAAAATACATCTATCAAAGTCAACTAAATTGTTGAAATTTCCCTTTATGAATTTCAGGTGACTTTCAAAGGCTTACTACAAAGATAAACCTCAACAATAATAATAGCAACAGCAACAAGAACAACAACAACAACGACCAGTAACACTTTCTACGGTTGCGACAACTAAACTCTACGCTACTACGTTTTTTTTTGAAGCTCATTAAAGTTTAACTAGACACTTAAGACAAGATGGCGGCGTTTGTGGCGAAACAGATGATCGGCAGCAAAATGAATGCCGTGAAAGGTAAGAGATTATAAACCCATAAAAACATATCACATTTAACTTTTACAAAACAAACTGAGGAGAGAATTAATTTTTCATCAGGTTGAATTAAAATTTAGTTGAGTAGTTAAATTCCAATATTCGAAAAAAATATTTCAACAAAGAATTTGTGCAACTATTAATGTACATTCAAAATTTATTTAATCTGTCTTTAAATCCAATTTCCACGGTTGCATATAATTTATTTTTCAAAATGAAACTTGTCCCAATTCCAATTTGCCAAAAGCATTAAACTTATTTGCAAGAAAAAAAGAAACTTGCCTCTAAATATATATCACTTTAATTTCAACCGTCAAATCCACAAAATAAAAAAGTAAAAAATTTAAAATCTAGATTGAATGTCAAAGTCAGCCAAAAAAAACCTGATGAAAAACAAATTTATTCTCAAAATGTACATTTAATTTATATTTTAAATATCCAGAGTATCAGGGCATATATAAATAATAACGCTCACTTTCGCAAAAAAAGGGCGTGTTTAGGAATTGCAGGTTTCCCTTATTTAAAAAAAAAATTATCAAAAAAAAAAAATGAATAAGGAAAATAAATAAAAAGGTTCATCGATATATTTACGAGGCGGCTGGTTGATTTCATAAATTATACAAAAAAAATTACTTGTTAAATATTTCTTTTCTTAGAGAGGATATCTATATTATGTAATATACATACCAACATACATAATAATAATATACAATAATATTTATTATGCATGTGTGTATATTATACAGGATGATTCATAAGAAGAAAATAAAATCTCACATAAAAAAAAGGTTTTTCGTTCTTTGTCTATATACTTTTCTGATAATAATAATATTTTCTTACTATTTTTTATTATTATTATTTTGTCATTCTGTTTTCTTACGTGAATATATTATCGAAAAAAGAAAAGAAAATCCGTTTAAAACTTTTTTCTATACTACACAAAATATATATATCTATATATTTTTATATATATATTACTTGTATACCTACGTACCCTATATATAATAATAATAATAACAACCGTAATAACTATATTAATACATATGGTATATGCATGTGTGTATATTATACAGGATGATTCATCAGAAGAAAATAAAATCTCACATAAAAAAAAAGGTTTTTCGTTCTTTGTCTATATACTTTTCTGATAATAATAATATTTTCTTACTATTTTTTATTATTATTATTTTGTCATTCTTTTTTCTTACGTGAATATATTATCGAAAAAAGAAAAGAAAATCCGTTTAAAACTTTTTTCTATATATTACTTGTATACCTACGTACCCTATATATAATAATAATAATAACAACCGTAATAACTATATTAATACATATGGTATTATGTTTAATATAGTAGTTTGTACAGCCAAATAAATATATAGGAATCCTTTTAAAAGTATATCGTTTATATAGAAACTATATATATTTTTTTGTCGTTGTGCTGTTGTTATTACAATGACATATCCTATATTTATATTATTTATATTATATAATATTATGTACATACATAGCTACATATTATTATCATCACGTATTATACATCGTCTAACCATTTTATATAATGTACAAGTATAACATTTAAATATATAACCACTTTTAATATTCCTGTCGTGATAAATATACATAAAAAAGGAAATTGCTTTTCCTTTAAGAAAAAAAAAATTTGTAATTTATCTGCACAAATCTTTTCACCTCCTCTTCTCTCTTTATTATTATTATACTACTACTACCAGTGGTGGTGGTGGTGGTGGATAATAATATCTTATTTTATGTACGTGTATGCGCACTGTATTATACAGCCACATAATAGGAATCACCGTTGGTTCCGTGTGTATTGCTGCATATAAAAAACATTTGTGAAGAGATCTGTTATCATCATGTTTTTTTCAAACCATTTCAAATTTCCTACAAAATTGGCAATATGAACAATAGGTAGATTTTCTACTTTATATGGTTTCCTTGAAAAAAAGGAAATTCTAAAAAAAAACATTTGAAATTAACCTCTCTGCAAATGTCAGAGAACGGGAGATTAAAATAATAATAAAAGTAATACTATTGCAAGTAGAGTTGTAGAAACATTAATCTAATTGCTGGGGTTTCAATAGTTTGGAACTATGAAGTAGTAAAATATGAGCAATATAAGTGGATATACGACAGAGGACATTGGAGGAAACCATATAATAACAATCCTCAGAATACCGGAAGACAAACATAATAGTTTTTCATACACAGGCATAGGTAGAGGCATGCATGTGTGGGATTTCATATGGCAAAAGTAAATATGTGCCTTACTTATCCATGTACTAAATGTATACAAGTGTGCATGTAATTTAGGAATGTTCAATGTACATATGTGTAAGGCATAACAAAAACCAATTTCCCTTTTCCGGAAAAAAAATATAGGAACGTATGCATACACCCTTTTGCTTTTCATAAATCCCGTAAAAAAAATTCTCGGTTTTTTTAATGCGAAATAAGTAAACTTTTGGAAAGCCCATAGAGCTGGAGCCTTGAAAAGGAGAGCAGCGTTATGCCTGAGAGTACAATAACAATACTTCCTGTTTTTTTTAAAGAATACAAATGTATGCCTATATATATTTTCTCCTCCATCTTCTTCTTCTTTGAAGAAAAAAAAGAGGATGACTTTGAGTTGTGATTTGGTTGAAATTTTAAGTGTCTTTTTTTTTGTGAAATGACATATGAGGGTGGTAGGTAAGAGGAAGAGATAAGTCGAAGAAAAAAAGTACTTTAGCTGTATGGAAAAAGAGGCAAAGAAGAAATAAAAGGAAAATATATGTTAAAAGTTGGTCTGTTCATAACGACGACGACATGATGATGATAATGTAATGAGATATTAAATAAATAGTAAAGTCATTCGACATAACACAACCTTTTGAAACATGCACACCTTTACATTATTTATTAAAGCAAGCATATTTGGTTACACATAATTATACTTTCAACCAATGTTTTTATTATTACTATTATTACATTATTATTCTGCTGTGCTGCTGCTCCTGTCCCTTCTGGTGATGATGGTGTCGAGCGACAAGCAAATAACTGATCCATAAATATTATATTTTGTTTTTATTACAAGCAGCAAAAGCAGCAGTAGTAGTAGCAGCAGTTGTTTATAAATAGTAGCATCGAGCAACAACTGCAGCATAAGCATAATGCTATCATCATACATAGCATTATTATTATTTTTTTTGCAATAATATTGAACATGCTAATGATGATGATGATGGGCAAACTAAAATAAAACATTATTAGGTTAAATATCTCATATGTAGTATATATTTTCAATTACATGTACAATTTACATAGATTGCTGCTGGTTTGAACATTATTATGCACGTCAGTCAGCACATTAACCAAGAAAATAATCTTCTTCTTTTTTTTTGGCTACAAAGCTGTTGTTATGCAACCCTTTTTAAAATAAAGTGAGTTTGTTATATAAATACTCTGTTTACTTGACTTGTATGCAAAAAAAAAAATTTCATTCAACTCACAATCAGTCTTGTGTCAGCTTTCCTTTTGTGCATACACATTTAAATATTATATTATTTTATACATAGTTGTATATACACTTACACAGAAGAAGAAGGGGAAAAAATTGTTGTTACTACAAGTTATTTTTCCATTGTTACGACGAGAGAAAAAAAAGTAAATATTATACAGCTCAAGCAAACCACATTAATATACATACAACTTTAAGCGGATAAAAAAAGTATGAGATTCTTTTTTTTTTATTGTTAAAGCTTTTGTAAAAATTCAAAATCGTTGCAACATGCTCTCTTCTTCTACTGTATAGTGTAGTCAAGTTGATCTTATTTTTTTATTACTTTCCTTTCTCCACTACTCACTATACCAATATTACTACTACTTCTAGTAGAACTAATACTTTTACAATGTACAAGTGTATATAATATACTAGTGTGATACCGTCTTCTTTTCATCGTGTTATTGTACCGTGAAGTGAAAAAGTAATAGAGAGAGAGAGAGAGAGAGAGAGCGAGAAAAAAAATATCAAGTGGAATATTCTTCTTTTTTCTTCTTCATGAGTTGAGAAGTTGAAGTGTGTGTGTGTGTGTGTGTTTGATGATATTCCTTGGTGGTTGGTTTTGTGATATTGTGTAGCAACAAAAAAAATTCTCCGTTTTTTTGCAAACATTTGCATACATATTTCTTAATAAATACACATTATTATAATACATTATAATAC
>JAHZNC010001080.1:0-11690 GCA_027744095.1 Zhuqinia jingwanae
TATAACTTTGTATGTAGTTATTATTATTATTATTATTATACGTGCGTCATCACTTGTTAATTCAGTGTGAACATGGGAAATTATCATAAATTCTCCTTTTGCCATTTACAACAGACTAGACTGTTTTCTCTTAATTTGGAATGTTTTTTAAGTTTTAGTAGAGTATACAAAGTAGTTTTTAGAGCTGGCTGCTCTTTCTTTTAAGAATACACACACACACACACAAACACTCAACTCTCTTCTCATACAACCTCGACTCGTCGTCGACACAAACGGTCTTATTGCCAAGAAAAGGTCCTATTATAGTAGCTTCTAACAACACCAAATAAAAAAGGCCGACTGTTTTTACTATTTTGGATTCTGTTTAGAACACTTTAATATTACGAGAGAGAGAAGTGAAAGTGGTGAAGAGAAGAACACATTGAAATTCTGGAATAGGGTGGGAAAGGGTCTCTTCTCTTTCCCGTCTTCTTGTCATCACATTATGACAATCTGTGTCGCACGTCTTAATTAGACCTGGTGATAATTACATACTAGAAAGGAGAGAGAGAGTGAGAGAGAGAGCACGACGAGAGAGATTTTTTTGCCTCACAAAAAGTCATCTTGTATGTTATATATTCTGCCGTTGCTATTTTCCCTGGAATATGCCAGCTGCTACTATATGCTGCTCTTGTGAGTGTGTGTGTATATATGCTATGCACAGCTTCTCACTCATCTTGCTCTTCTCTTTTTAATACTTGAAGAGAGAAGTGTTGGATAAAATACTCAGTTTAATTAAGCCAGATCCACTTAGACTTTTCTTGTGAAGTTGGCTAACTTTTCATGGAAAGTATACAAAACACACACACACAGCTCTAGCTAGTCGACTTTTATTACGGCAACGTCAAACGACAAGAATCATGTCGGGATGTTGTTGTATTAAAAAGACTAGAATTTCATTCCTTTTTTTCTTTTCTCTCTCTCTTTCTCTCCTTTTCAAGGAAATTTCATGTTTCGTCATTTTGAAAGCGTCCCGTATGTCCCATCGTTTTATATAAAGTCGAGAGTTTTAATGGTAGTAAAGTGCAACAACAGGAGCAACAACGGCTGCCATAAGTCCTTCCCTTAATTTTGCCACACATTCTGTTAAACTCACTCAACTTGCTATGGAAGAAGTAACCTACAATTGAATCTATAGACAAAGTTGATACATATATATCTATGTTTTGCATATAAATATATATGGGCACGTTAATTTGCCCACTTAACTTGGACAACTTGTGTGTTTCCTTTATTATCTGCTAAAACATTCAACAAAACTTTGTTTCTTTTCCTTAAAACTGAGAAAATTAAAAGGAAAAAGTTTTTTTTATAGAATTTGGTTTTCCTTTTATAGGTGCCTAATGTATTTCTCAAAACTCACAGCATCTTTTTAGATTCTATACATTTAAATTCGTTTCATTTCGTTAAGGAAATCACAACTCTGGCTAAAATACATTTTAAAAAGATATTATTATTGGACCATGAATTTACCAACAAAATCTAATGAAAATCTTTTTCATTTTAATATAATTTTGTAAGTACGCAACATTTGTTGAGTTTAATATGTTTAATAAGCGCTTCATTGAACTGATATAATAATATTATTATTATTATTATTAATTTTTGTTTTTATCCTTGGGTAAAATTTGGTTTTCCTTTTTATTACACAATGAGGAGAGAAGGTCAGAAATATTAGTGTTTGTTTTATTTTTATTGCTCGAGATATTACGTAAAATATGATGAGCATTGTATTATTCCCAGCCAACAACGCAATTCGTTTCGCACACGCAGTTGCAAAGAGAGAGGAATAAACGATAAGGGTAATGAGAATGATGATGATAATGGTGATAATTTGATGTCTGGATAAAAAGAAAGTTATCATTATCAATAATAGCGAGCATAATAGAAATATGAAAGCATATGTACACACAAACTTTCAGTGTAACGATTAATTCTGAATCAGTCAGTCACAGACACTCGACAGATAAATGACCCAGCCTGGAGAAGGTCAGACAAGGTAATGATATGTTCTACAAGACTATATATCATCTCTGAAAAAAGAGGCGGTAGCGGATTGTGAAAGTCTCTCAACTGGAAAACTTGATTTTCCCTTTTACAGTACAGAACAGATACAAAAGCATTAAAATAGCCTTTAACTACAGCAAGCCATGCCATGTAGCTAGCAAAGCAACATAGATTGAAGGGAACTACTACTACTACTACTACGGTTGTGAAAAAGGCAAGAAGCAAAGGAGCGCCAGCTTTCACTATAAAACACACAAATCATACCAGATATATATTTGAGGGAAAAGACGGCTTTTAAAAAAAGAAAAAAGGGGCACGATCATGGATCATGTCAGATAAGATTGGTGCGTTATGGGTATGTACATGGTGTAGTAAAACTGGGAAAAGCAGAATGTAATGCGTATAACAATATAATAACTAACAACACAGAGAGTCAAGATAGCAGACGCGCAGAGAGAGAGAGAGAGAGAGAGAGAGAGAGCAGCACAGCTTCTCAATGATTACCGTTTTGAGCAGTCATGGATGGGAGCAACATGTGCATCAGACATCTTTATGGATGCGGCCCCATCCCATTATCATCATTATCATCATCAACATTATATTTTCTATAAGTGAGGAAATTGAGAGAAACTGGCATGATGTTGAGTTGATGATGATGATAATGTAATATGTATCCCGTGTCGTAGTTGTTATCGTTTTCTCTCAACAACAACATCTCTACTACAACAACCGGATCCTAAAGTGTCCCGTAATCGTACACATTACATCCGTGTAGCATTCCCACTGCGATTTCATAATAGATGCCATGTAATGCATGAATTTTAACGTCATCTCACACGACAACACGACTTTTCGTCGTCGTACAGAATAATTTTTTGTCTCTCTCTCTCTCTCTCTCTAGTTTTCGCCTTGAAATGTCATAAATTATATAATGTGTATCATCTGCTTGTTCAAATATCATTATCAGTTTAGTACATTTTCTAGGGCAGAAAGGATGTTTGAGATAAATTGGAGAATGTGAGCTAATATAGGAAAAGTGGATTAATAAATTATACAGTTTAAAACATCTTGATTAATTAATCGTGATTAATTCATGTTAGTTTATTCATCCACACAATCAGAGTAAATATTTCGAAAAAATGTTTATTGCAAAATAATTTGTTTTAAAATATGCCACCACAATAAAAGAGTGCTTAAAAAATTTAAACAACAACGTCCGGTATTCAATAAAACTGAGCGAGTGAGATGTGAAATAGATAGTAAAATAAAGAGACACGTAAAAAATCATAAGCACAAACATAAAAGAAAACGTTAGTTATATGGCATATATCAAATTTCGATTCATCGCACACACATACATACATACATAAATCAATAGAATATTCTATTTTTCATAATAACGCAACCTCCATGAATTTCAAATTTGGCAACAATATTTTCATATTATTACTATTATTATGTATGTGCACTGTTTTTGTTCGTGTGAAACCGTGACATGATTTGTAATTTGTAATGTTCATTAAAATCACACATGCACTATCATAATACATTACATAGGTATACAATGTTGAATTAAGATGCTCAAGAATTGCAACCAAACTCGAAAAAATATACATTTGCATTTGTCATGAGAAATTACATACATATTATTATTATTATTATTATGAATATACAATAAAGTTGGTACGCCCATCATCCAACAATATGAACGAGCATACATTTTTTTATGGTGACTGAGGGATCACGAGATAGGTGAATCATCTCATATCATATCTCTCTCTCTTTCAACTCGCTCTTGTACAAAGATACCTTGTCTAAAATTACACACAAACAATGACTCTGTGTCTTCGTTGTTCATTCTCAAGTCCGTGCTTGGAAGCTCTTCATGGTTCATCATTTCGCTTTTTTTTTTAAATATCTGCTTGCGAGTACATCATGTCAACTATCTATTTCAATATGAATAGTTGCTTATTTTTAGCAGACCCACCTTAGTCATATTTCCTAATTTTATTCATATATTAAAAAATGCTTAGCAAGCAGCAGCAGTAGGAAAGATGAGAACATGAGTGAAGAACAAGGGAAAGGATTTCCCAGTAAATGAGTTGTACTCCTAATTGAGCATTAGTTATGCTTATTCCATATATTATACTACTCACTCTCTCACCATATTTTTCTTTGATGGGATAACGTTTTTTGTCTGTTTCATCTTGATGAGCAATTCTGTTGGATATGAGCAACATACATATAGTTGACTTGATTGTATCAAGTTACCTACACGAATAGTGTAAAAATCAAACAGTTGTTTTTAAAACAAGTAAAGAAATAATTTTTTTAAACATCATCGCATTGCATATTGTACTACTGCTATAATAAAAGAATTTTAAGTACATCGTCTTTATTCTCATCATCAGCATCAGCCACGTCATAATTTTTTGTCAGCATTTTATCTACTGATTTTTTACCCGTTGAAAAAAAAATATTCGTTTCTGAATATGGACAGATCATGATTTAAACAGGTTGCGTTACACCTCATTAATATAATAACAAACGTTTCTTCTCTCTTTTGTATTGTCAGAGTGGTACTAGTAGTAGTAGTAGTGGTAAAAGAAGCATGGTAGAAGGAGTCAATAGTCATCAGTAAGTAGATTAGCTTATTCACTTGATAATCATTTTATTATGAGCTCATACACCTTTGCGATGACTGGTTTTATTTATTTTTGGTGTGTACTTGTATATAGTTGTCATCAAAATGGAATGGTTTAAAAAGTGTACAAACAAAAGCATTTATATTTTGGAGTCGTGTCATTTTGTTATGGATGTAAAGTAAAGCGTAAGAAATGCTTAGTTAGACTTAGACAGCTATTATCTCACGTCAACCAAAAATCTATATAATATAATATTTTTTATGTATTAATAGAAGTAATAGGGCAATAATAATAATAAAATGCTTTCATCATCATCATCATCATTGTCACTATTCCCTATCATCTCTCTAACAGCGAGCAGGAACACTAGTCACCAGTGCGTGTGTGCCGACACTAGTAAAATAAAGTAGTGTCGATGATGATCACGTTGTTGGCTCTTCAATTTTTCATGAAGAAACAAAAGCGTGAAATGTGAGAATATTATGATAAGAAACGAGTGTAGGAAAAAGCAAGGCGTATTTCCTGTGTGTGTTCTCTTCTCCATTCTTTCTTTCTCCCAGAACCACCAGTTATCCTCATCTCTCTCTCTCTTTTACAAAGCTTATTTCAATCTTATGAACATCTCAAAATAATAGAAATATATGTAGGTAATCATATTTTGTTTTGTTCACATTTACCAATATACTACCAACATCATAATAATAAATAAGCGATTACAAACAATACAATAATATTCTTCCTGTCTATATGTACAATATCCCTTTTTTTATCCTGTTGCCTTTTTACAAGCTATTTTTTGAACTTATAAAGTACATGTGTAATAAAGTCAGTAAAAATTGGTGTGATGCGTTGCTTCTGCTGTTGGTGGTGCACCAGCAGCAGAAGCAGCATATATTTTTTTTATGAAGATGCGCATCGATGCTGACTTGGCACGTACTGCGTGTAACACACTGACGCTCATAAAACGTGATTTTTTTTTCTTTTACAGGCGAAGACCGACCGCCGCCAGATCAGGTATGTATCATCTCTTCCCTTTCATCATCCTTACCTAAAAAGTATACATAGAAGAAAAAAAAATATGTCGAACATCATCGGATGCAAGCTTTTTGTTAAATGTATACTTACTTCTGCTTGCATGCTTTTTTCTGCTAGGTTGTCAATAAAGCTTTCCTAATCTTTACCACGAAAAAAACCACATGAGAGAGCAAAAATATAATGTAGCAGTTGACTGAAAATAATTGTTGTAAATCCACAGATCCTCTCTTTTTTCAGACAGAAATAATGAACTTTAGCTTATTCTTTATGTCTTTTCATCTTTTTCCTATTATTTTCACATTTCCTATTTCCACCCGCTGCTCCAGCTATTTGTATTTGCTTTTCTGTTTTCTCCTGCTAGTTTAAACGTGGTCACGTTTTTTTGGGGACTTTTTTCCTGTCTCATAATTTCGGATGAATTCTCACACCACCACATCAACTAAATTGGGATGCGATGCCTACAGAGATTTATACAAAATAACAACGTTGGATAAAAAGTGTACAGTCGATAGCTTGTTTATTCTTCAAAGGGAAAGCAAAAGCAGAGGAGTTGAAAATAATAATAGCATAAAAAGACGATAATGATGATGGGGTATGAGGTCCAACAGGTCAGGGATTTATTTTGCTCGTTACGATTTTTTTTGATCTGACAACTACTGTAACATTCATGTAAAAATATGGACAATCTGAAAAAAACACTTACATGCTTTTTTTTATTATGTTCATTTTTTTACGCTTTGTTTTTGTGAAGACGAAAAACAATGAGGCGTCTTGTTTAAAAACAAGTGCAAGGTGCCATTTTATCTTGTTTTTTTTATTGCTTATCGCTTTACAATTATTGTATACATAGGTACATATAATCACCCAAACAAGTGTACATACATCAGCTATAATACAAATTTAAATGCGACGCATGAAATCTTTATTCTAGTAGTGGTTGTGTTATGGGAAGACTTGTAAATAAAGCAGTTAATTGTCTATGTGTACAGCTTAAATGGCTTGTTTACATGCTCGATTATGTCATTCATTCTATCTGCCATGTAGATTCTCCAGAGACAAAAACTCTACAGAAAAGTCGTTAAGGGGTAATAAAGGATGGGAAAAAGCCACTCCTTGGCGAGCAACCCTTCTTCATCCTCTCACGCTTTTTGGCANTATCTGCCATGTAGATTCTCCAGAGACAAAAACTCTACAGAAAAGTCGTTAAGGGGTAATAAAGGATGGGAAAAAGCCACTCCTTGGCGAGCAACCCTTCTTCATCCTCTCACGCTTTTTGGCAGATGAGGGAGTCTCGCATACTTTGCCCACATTCACTCACGCACTAGCAAAACAGCAACAACAAAAAATATTAGAAGTTCGAAGCTGATTTGTAATACACACACACACACATAACACAACAACAACAACTGCAACGTTATCAGTTAGAAACTTGAAGAGTTGATAGTATATTTAAATGCTTCTAATTTATTGCGTGTGTGTATATACTACCAATGTATTATGTAATGCTTTCCTTACGTGTGGCTTATTTTATGGCTTCTATAGGTTAATAAACTAATATACTTCTGAGATTTTACTAGTCAGTTTTTTTTAATAGATATACGATGCAGTGCTATATGCACATGCTATATACACACTTTTCAATATTTTGTGCTGATTTAAAGTTAACTGGATCATTGACTTTATAAGGACATACTCAAAGGATGAATACCCATAAAATATTAGCATAAAAAATAATTTATATCCTTCCATCTTATGAAGCTATAATACGAGTATTTAATACCCGCTCTTATTTATTGTACCCACACACAACAATAAAGGCCTTTTAAAAACTCATCTCATGATGATGTCATAATAATAATACATTCCTGAAACCAGATTTCATTTTCGAATTAACTTGTTCAAGTGGTTTCAAAACCACAATATTTTGTTTATGTGTAGGTAGGTATATGTAATATATATATCATGAGCGTGTGCATTTGTTTGTGCAATTGATATGATAAAAAAACCGTTGGAACAAAATAAATCGAAAGCATTGTTCCCACAATCATCATCATCATCGGCAGCAGTAGCAGCAGCACTTGACTGATGAAGCCTAGTGGAAAAAAAGAGAGATGGTTCTTTAAGCTCTCTGGTTATGAACATGATGAAGTCCTTGTTGATCTCTCATCACCTCTCTTGTCTCTAAAAAAACTAAGCTACACACTCTGTAAGCACATATTATTATATAAATATACCTATATTCATTTTAGTTAATCAGTACTTATATAAGTGAATATATTCATGTTATGAGACGTGAGAATAGCAGGCATCGTGTAAAAATGTGATCTGTGACTTGTACGCATCGTAAAATTTTCAAAAAGTCTGAAGCATCACCCAAGTTTAATATCTTATCATCTGCACCAACAACAAGAAATAAATAAATATATATAGGTATATATATATATATTATATCAGTTAAACTTTTACAAGATAAGCATTTGTGCATATAAAATATACCATGTACCGTACCTAGGTATTATATTGTAAAATAATAATAATAACAGGGAACAAACAAAAATAATAGCAAGTTTGTGTACACTGCCGCTGCTGCTGCTGCTGCTATGCATACGGAGAAACTGGATGCATGCACGTATGACTTTGAAAGTGTTTTCCGATCGCGATCACGAAGGGCTCCTGTGTTCCCACACTCGAAATGACTTTTCTCACGTACATCTCATTTTCGTCATCATGATACATAGTTCTTATATATTTATGTAACTATAATGCACACCAAAAGTTCATCATGACATGATTTGCTTCTTTAGGTTAATAATTTTGGGAAAGCTACTAACTTTTTCTTATAAAATATTATATATATAATGAAATGGGGATTCCCTTTAAAACACAAACAAACTAATAAAAATTGCACCCACCATCAAATTTTCTGGATGATCTCCGGATAAGAACGCAACTGCTACTCTTGATCTTTCCGCGTAGGTACATTGATTACTGTTTAGTAGTAATTCAGGCAGTATTGCAATGTGCATGTAACATTTCAAACTTTGCATTCATAAAGCAACAGGCGAACAGATAAAGAGAAGTGGATACGTAGCAAAAAAGATGTTGGATGTATATGCACATAATATATTATGTGTTGCTATGAAAGAATGGAAGCAAAATGTGTAGAGGGTGGTTTGGTAGTAATACTGCTGATGGGTTCAACAAGCATTGCAATTAGATTAAGCAGCGGATAAGTGCCATCATTGCAAAGCAAGTCGGAAGTGCCTCCGCTTTTTCTCATGGGCTCTCTACCAGACAAGCGGAAGGAAGACTGGAGGAAGTTGTACACGATGATACAAAAAAATGAACCATTTTACTAAACAGATGGTAATCACGATCAGTATAAAATTTGTAACGGTCAATTTTTCTTCTTCCTTACTTCCAACTTTAATATCTTTGCAGCTTTGGGTTCATGAACTGTTTTATACGGAATCTGAGAGAGGAAACCTTATATTAATGATGATGTTGAGGATAACAAGCCATTTACTGCATGCATATAGATCCACTCTATTTTAACATTCATTCATACATCCATGCATACATAATGCATCTTCATAATATCCTTAAAATGTGGAAAAATCAATAAATTACTAATTTTAAGCTTCTATATTTATAAGTTTTTGTAACAGTGTGGAGTATTTTTTTAATTTTGGGTTCATCAAGACTGTCACTGACAGACCAAGTAATTTTACTGATAAATTGTAATCTTTCATAGACATTATGAAGGTGGTTATTAAATTCACTTGGTGTGCTCATTCATTGTCAGCAGTCATCTTTCTCTTTTCACGCGGCGTCGCTCATTTTCCTTTTCATATTTTTTTTACTCGCCTACACAAGAATGAACACCCACTGCACAAGTGCAAAAGTTTTCCAGGAACAGCAAGTCGAAAATGACTTTGTTTGAGTTCTATTTATTGAAGTGAGGAAACATCCAGATTCTCATCAGATCACATCAGAATCAGATGTTGACAAGAGAAAGGGTTAAATGAAATGAAACAGAAAAGTTTTGTCGGCTGGGCTCACTTGTTTCGGATGATCTTGTCATGATTCAAAATGATTGTAGATTTGTGATGTGTACGTAGCGTCGCGTCGTCAATAAATCAGAAAATTAAAGACTTTTCCGGCTGCACAGCAGCTACTCTTTGCTTAGTATGTTATTGTTGCAACTTTCGTGTTCCATTTTTTTGGACTCGGCACTAGAGTAAATACAGTTTTGGCTCTTGTGCCTGCTGTAAGATGCTAATTACAGTACAAACACGCTTTGCCTATTTCTACTTGTATAACGGTAGAAAAATATATATTCTTTCCCGTGTAATATAGCTTAATGTAAATCTTCAAGATCATTAGATTTCTGGAATATACCTATTTGAAATATTACTTGTCTTAAAATATACACCTCAATTATTACGGCCCATTTTATTTCTCGTCATAAATAACGTACCAAAGTTTTTATGATTCGTTATAGCAAAAAATAGTGATCACTTAAACAATGAAGCTATATAAGCATAATAAAATTTCGATTGCGACACAGTTTAAGTTTTACAAGTACATCCATTTTTGTATTAGCTAAAAAAGTAGTAGTTGGGTACGTACTACGTACACGCAGGAAAATTATATTATGCAGCAGCAGCACACAATATTATGTTATATTATTTTGTGCGTGCATACGATAAAGATCATCATGATGAGATTCATGGTTGAATAACAAAAGTGATTTTTTGCTGGTGACATCTCAATCGGTGCGGCTGGACACTTTGGGACAAAGGATGAGTCCCAGGTGGAATCCCTTTTTGTCAGCAGGCGTTGAGCCGTTGGTACACAATTCCCAACTTCATGAATAACATTGATGTTTTTCAATAAAGAGACCTCTTCTTACATCTCCTGCTGCACCACACAACATTCCTACACTTTTATTTATTTTGTGTGTACATGATACATAAATCCGTGTAGGTATGTGTGTTTGTATTACAACACGGAATACGGATGGATGAACCATCAGAGGATGATGATCATCAACGTTGTTGCTTCATCAAAAGACGGAAAAAGAGAGATGCCTTCTGTTACAAAAAACAGTGTGTGTGTGTGTGTGTATCACTTGGTGAAACTAGTAATGTTCTGTTCAAGCAAAGAGATATTATTTGCTGTGAACATCTCCATTATAATATTTTTTTCATTCAGAGAAAACAACTTATTTTTAAAGGTATCAACATAATAATAATGGATATAGATAAAAACCAACAATGCATTTTATATGAGATCCTGTGATGACGATGATGATGATATTCTTTGGGTTTTACTACACATTCATCCATACATATTATTACGCGAGAAAAATGATGATCATGATGATGATGATGGTGAGGGAGAGAAAGAATTGCATATTTATTGTTGAATGAGGATTTGGGAAGACACACAAAACAGTAAACATGAATAGTTGTAGCTTTTGAGGTGACTGTGTGGTGGTGGTGGTAGTTTCTAAAAACTTTTGTGTTGTTGGATTCGTGGATGTTCTCTATTGAAATTTCTGAAAAGAGAGTGATCATGACGGTCATTGTAAATGGGGTGACAAAGTATATGTCCGCGCATATGTACATACATATAATATACCAATGTACACAACTTACTTACATACGTACAACTTTTGCATTTATACAAAAAGGAGATATCTCTATTTACCTATTTAGATAAGAGGAGGGATTCTTTTTTTCTCAATATATTTGGAAAGAAGGAGCCAAAAAGAAGACGCATTTTCTACCAGCAACAGCAGTATACTCAACAGTTCAATTTAGATTATGTGGGGTTTCCTTTAGTCAATTCTTTTTTTCCCTAGAATTTTTTCTCGCACTTTCCCGTATTCTCAACTAAAAACTTGAGAGTTTTAAAAGCATTATTCTTTGGCCTACTCTCTATTGATGATAATAATGA
>JAHZNC010001081.1:0-25930 GCA_027744095.1 Zhuqinia jingwanae
ATATATATATACATACGTACATACATAGGAGAAAGGCTGCGATCTTAATACTCGCAAATCTGTGATGCTCGTAATAAAGAGGGTGTGTAGTGTGTATAGTGTAATATTGTGTATTTGTGTGAATAGTATAATAAATGCATGTTGTCATTTGTACATTAGGTATCCATTCTGTGGTTGGATTGGACCCAAATGGGAGTCACCATTTTTGGACTTGTAATGTAATTCTGAACACTTTTCACCCTACATCATTTTGCCCCAAAATCAATACTTTTCGAGATATCATCAAAATTGGGTTGAACGCTTAGCATCACTGACAATGCAATTATGTTTGTTAGGTTAGGGTTTGTTAGGTTTAACACCATTGACCTCGAAATAATACTAGGTTAAATGACATTTTGCCCTAACATAACCTAACCTAATATCATTAACCGTAATTGTTGTGTGAAAAAGTTTAATGATGGGTACAAAACTAAGAGGACTCACCGAGAATTAGTACGACCATGGATCAAACTCACTGGCAGCACAATGGATCCCACAAAACACGATTCCCTAGAATAGGTACCATATAAAAAAAATTAGATAAAATTTCCAATTTCATGTTAAATGTTGAACTACTAAATATATCCATGTAAGAAGAAGAAGACATAAATTAAAAGGAACTGATGGAGGATGGGATGACGATTTTTTTTAAACATCCAATGTCAATCCTTAACTTTAGTGTTCTGCACACACACAAGTAGTGCAATGTATAAAGTGTCCATTAGCATTTATATTTATAAAATACATTGGTGGAATACCATTACATTGACAAATTCCTATATGGGAATAATATTGTGTTATTTAAATCACATGAAATGATTATTATCTAATATGGTATGGTTAGGTTATGAATGAATGACGTATATTGTACGTGTATCCTATTGCAATTGCAATATATGCAGATGATCATATTTGTTTATGACATGATGATACAGGTTTTGGGAATGAATGGGCAGATGTTTGACATTTGAAAAAAACCTGCATGTATACATAATTTTAGTTCAACATTTAAACTAAATAAAGGACACATTTACATATATCTAGGTATGTTATTTCATGCGTTACATTGCAAACTAAGCTGCAAAAGAAAGTGAGGGAAATTTTTTTCAAACATTCTTACATTCTATCTTATTAGAGATATACAACATATGAATATATGAATATATGAATATATGAATATATGACATTATGTACAACCGAAATTTCAAAGTAGTGTAGCCGACTCTCGTATTACTGCACCACATCAAACACTCCGTAGATCCCAACTCTAACTCTCCCAAATAAGCCCATCCTTACACAAACTGATGTCACATTCGAAATCAGCGGATCAAATTACATTAATTTGTGCAATAAAATAAATGTTCACACTTTTTGCAAATTTGGGTGCCAGTGGGCAACAATAATTACTCGTAATTATCACATCGATTTAATAAAAAAAATTATGCAGATTTTATGCAGATTAGGTGACAAATTAGCCAAAATTATTATCATATTCGTAATCAAATTACGTCGATTTACAAAATAATATTTGTTGAAAAATGTTGTATATAGAAAGGTGAGGGTGTATACTCTATGATTTATTAGGTCTGAAAATATACAAATTAGGCTAATTAATTAACTAATTAGCAGTGGACACCGAAAATCAATATGGTTGGTACTCTTGCCATAAGGTTTAAGGGTTCACACCCTTGTCCTAAGGCACCCGTACACAAAATGTGAAGAAAATCGGGTAACGGATTTCAAAGTTATCGTCTGGACAGACAGTCACGACAAAACTATGAAGCAGCTACGCTACTTAATAATCATGCTCCCTAAAACTTAACTACTGTTACACGGTTCTAATTGACTTTATGATTCTCAATTTCAATTTATTCCATATTTTAAAGGTTTTAAAATCAAAGGGATGCTTGCTGGAATATGATGGGTACTTTTGTTTCATGGGACGTCCAGCTACTGAAGAAGGATCTCACGTCCACCATCAAGCTGTTCGCACGAACATGACTAACCTGTACATATAGGCCAAATGAATATACAGATATACCTATCTAGCGGCGACTTTATGAAGTTTATTTTTTAAGTAACAATTAGTCATTTGTAGCAAACTAATTTATGCAACTTTCGCCATCTGATTAGCACCAAAATACATAGCAAATAACACATCTTTTGAATCAATTGATTTTTTTTATTCTAAAGAAGATGACGCTTTTTTTACATATATTGATCATAATAATTATTTTTATTATATATTATTATGAAAACATGCAAATTTCAACTGTAATACATTATGTTTATGTTACACATTTTTTGAATGAGGATTTCCCGAAAGAATAATAGTTCATCTAAAGTAAACGATGAAATTGAAAGTGTGAAATACGTCTGCTTATTATGGGAAGAGGGAATTGAGTGGGGAAATTTCGCTTAAATGACCTCATAAGTTTCTGTTCAAGATCCATTTTGACTTCTATTTAGCTTTAGGTACTTTATAAAATTCCCCGGTCCGTACGGACGGCCGTCCGTCCGACCGTCCATAACTTTCATTTAATTTACGTTATATCTCTTAAACAGTTAAGCCAATTCACATGAAACTCGAAATGTTAGAGTAACTCAATGCGCTGATTACGAATATGATATTCATTTTTGCTAATTAAGACCCCAATTAGCAGTAGTTAGCTAATTAGTGCATAGTAGAGTACTAAATGAATTTGCATCAAATATTTTATTGTATTAATCGATGTAGTTTGATGCGTTGATTACGAACGATGTTCGTTTTTTTATAAATAAATTCATGTATCCATTTCATTAACTTACATGTCATGTTTTTACATACTATCTTACATCATTATTATTATTATTATTATGTACTGTCAAAAATATAAAATCGGTTAATCAGTGTTTAGTACAACTTGATTTATTCTCAAATATTATCCGCTAATATAAATTTGCAACGAACAAAAATTTTGAAATGTGAATTTGGGTTTGTTGACACAATTTTACAAAGTCATATAAGCAAGTAGTTCAAAAGTATATATCGTTGATTAGAATTTTACAAACCACTATCAATTTTGCATAATATATTATTATGATGATTTCTTCTGATCATGTGTGATTCTATAATGATTGTCGTCCGTTTGGTTCCATGATAATATGCCTTTTATATCCGTCAATCCATTATCTCTGTTTCAACAAAGTAGTATTCATATCCATTGTGACCTTCCGCATAGACAAGTGTAGAGTTTGGATAAGTTGGGGTATGGGCATAGCGACGAATCCCATTGCAAGTTGCACAGTTCACACAAATCAATGATGACCGTTGTCCTTCATAATCATGCCATGGTAGTATTTGTATACTGCATTTACGTATGTTGACAATTCTGCATTTATTAAACACATCTCTAACATTGAAATTAATGGGGAAACATGACCTCAGCCACTGTGCAATTACGGCCTGTGTTGACTGTACATTTGGTGGAGGAGGAAACTAGGAATGAGAATTGGAAGGTTTTTTTTGGTTGGTTTTAAATAAGCAAGAAATTCACACATTAATGTTTGAAAAATTATATTCTATTATATATATTTAAAAAAAATATATATATCAATTACTAGACGTTCTCTGGTGCGTAATAAATCATCTGGCATGGCTGCTATGAAGTCGGGATATTGTGTCATGAATCCATCAATTTCCTGATCAATTTGACAAGCGGTCCACTTTAGCGCTGTTGCCGTTATCATAACTCTAAATGTCAGTAATATTATGTTGTTTGAGTTGATTGAGGCGTCGTAAGCCTCAATTCTGTAGCCCACTCTTCGATGTTTACACAACCACATGTTGGAATACGCTTGCATAAAGTACACTGCAACCCTGTAATTGTAATATATCTGAGCGGTGATGGTCCTAATTCCGACCAAGCTATACTCATTTGTAACCTATGTTGTAAATGCATTGATGGCCATGTTGGCCGCCCGAACACACGTCTCCCCAGCTGTTAAAGAAGTACGTTGTGCCAATGTTCGCCCGATGGTATTTGATGCCGAGACTCTTGCACTCGTTCCAATGGGAAGTGGTGTAAATGTGAGTTGTTCCAAAAACCGAGCAAATCCATGGAATGCATCAACCGATATGTTTCCTTCTATTTCAACCATGGAACACATCATTCCTCTTGTAGTCTGAATGAAAGCCTCCATATCTTGTAATTTGATCATATCCAGTGCAGGTAGAATGTCTAGATGCATTTTTGACTCTTCATATTTTACGCAATCTAGCAATGTGTTTGCTATTAATTTTCCATTTCTGAAAACGCCAGCCGTCAGCCATTCACTCCTTAGCTTTCCTTTTGCCCAATTGAAAACGTTTGCAAGCGAGTTTGAAAGTCAACTCTTGATGTTGATCACACTCTGACCATCCCCAACGTGTCAACGGCAATTTCAAGGATCTCCATTAAAATGAACGTTGGTCCACTTACTGACAGATATTCCAGTTTCACATGGTTCAATTTTTAGTATGTTATTGACCGTGTCAAATTCCGTCCAATAATCCATGAGCATGCATTGTGCGGCCACTGTCCATAGTTGTGCATAAGCAAATGTCTTTTTATTTGGATTGAAAAGCCGAGGGGAGGTGAAAGTGACACTAACTTGTGCCATGCATCTCTTTGGTCCAACCATGGAGTGTCCTAGATGTTTGATTTTTGGTACACAAAACACAGTGGCATCCCCAGCACAATTCCCTATACAATAAAACATAGTGGGTCAAAAAAATACTGAATGCCAGTGCTGCTGATGTGATGATGACAATACAAATAGGTTTGAAAGTGACAATACAAATAGGTTTGAAAGTGACAATACAAATAGGTTTGAAAGTGACAATACGAATAGGTTTGAAAGTGACAATACAAATAGGTTTGAAAGTGACAATACAAATTGGTTTGGAAGTGACAATACAAATAGGTTTGAAAGTGACAATACAAATTGGTTTGTGTAAATACAAATAATAATATTGAATTTTATTATTATTATTACAGTTCAAGTCCTGAGGTGGTATGTTTGGGAGAATGGTTGGAGTTGTTACTTTTTTCAGCTGGTAGCCTCTGATAGGATGAGAAATGAATCGATATGGACTGTTGAGTTGAACAGCTAGTCTTTCACTGGAGGATTAGCAGCACCAACTGAACGTCCCGCCAATCTATCAACTTCAACGTAGTTCAGTTTTGCATAATGACTCCATCCTTGTCTAACTGCTGGAAGCTGCGATGTTCTAGGGTACGTAAGAAGCATGGCTGAACGATCTCTGGAAAACTCACGACGTATGGCCGTCCGAACCATTCCAATCTTGACACTTTGTGGCCAGTTGTTCGGCTTAAGTAGATGATTGTCAACATCTTGTATATGCTGGAGTCGATGTGCAAGTTCCTCCATTTTGGCCATATTGCTTTCGCTGTACAACAAGTTTGCTGCAGTAAATTTTAGAAGCCGAAGTTTCAGATAGCAATCCTTAGTATAATCTTTACTAGACTTCGTATCCCGCGTTAAAACGCTGAACCACTTCACGTAGTGTGATTAAATTATAATTTTCTAGCAAATTTAAAATTCTAACACATTCTCATTTTTAACATATTCCCATTTCCAGCATATTTGATTTTGATCCATTCATTGTATAACTGTCCCATCCCATTATTATAATCTATTGTTTAAATGTCCCAGCCCATTGTTATAATGCATTGTTTAAATGTTCCAGCCCATTGTTATAACTCATTGTATAACTGTCCCAGTCCATTGTTACAATTCATTGTTTAAATGTCCCAGTCCATTGTTATAATCCATTGTTTAAATAGTCCCAGCCCATTGTTATAATCTATTGTTTAAATGTCCCAGCCCATTGTTATAATGCATTGTTCAAACATCCCAGTGTACCTTGTTATAATGCATTTGTTATAACTCATTGTATAACTGTCCCAGTCCATTGTTACAATTCATTGTTTAAATGTCCCAGTCCATTGTTATAATTATAACTCATTGTATAACTGTCCCAGTCCACTATTACAATTCATTGTTTATTAAATGTCCCAGTCCATTATTATAATTCATTGTTAAATAGTCCCAGTCCATTGTTATAATCCATTGTTCAAATAGTCCCGGTACATTGTTATAATGCATTGTTCAAACATCCCAGCCCATTGTTATAATGCATTGTTCAAACATCCCAGTCCATTGTTATAATGCATTTGTTATAAATCATTGTATAACTGTCCCAGTCCATTGTTATAATTCATTGTTAAATAGTCCCAGTCTATTGTTATAATCTATTGTTTAAATAGTCCCAGTCCATTGTTATAACTCATTGTATAACTGTCCCAGTCCATTATTACAATTCATTGTTTATTAAATGTCCAGTCCATTATTATAATTCATTGTTAGATAGTCCCAGTCCATTGTTATAATCCATTGTTTAAATAGTCCCAGTCCATTGTTATAATTCATTGTTAAATAGTCCCAGCTCATTGTTATAATGCATTGTTTAAACATCCCAGTCCATTGTTATAATGCATTGTTTAAACATCCCAGTCCATTGTTATAATACATTGTTTAAATGTTTCAGCCCATTGTTATAACTCATTGTATAACTGTTCCAGTCCATTGTTATAATTCATTGTTAAACTGTCCCATCCCATTGTTATTATTTATAGTTTAACTTATGGTTAACTTTATGCTGAACCAAGGTTTTAATTTATGTATTTAAAGATGAGTAATTTGTTGCGTTGAAAGGATTTTCCCTCGACAATTTGGTATTATTTTTGTGTTGTGAACATGTATAGGGTGCGGTGGATTCTCCTCACTTCATCTTCCGTGTACCATTTATAAACAACACATTAACGAAAACCATGTGTATATAAATTATCACACTAGCCCCTGAGAGATCAACGCGTCAAGCGCGGCAAGTATTGTGGTCTTGTTTATGTATTTTGTACATGCACACTCACCATATGCAATGCATCTCAGCGTATCTCATCTCAGTGTAGTGGTATAATATTATGCTTGGTTGCCATTGGGGAACGTTCACACTCGCCGTTATCAAAATCACTCGATATATTTGGTGTGATTTGATTACGTGTGGCTTATTGACATTTATAAAATGTATGACCTTTAACTAACAGATATGGTATAAAAAAATGTGCTTTGTGATAACGTAATTTGTGAATGACCCCTGACGGCCTGTGACACCGGGCAACACTTCTTATTATATATGATAAGTTGGGGAAATTTTCTTTGTGAAACATGAGCTCTTTGCGTTTTAAATCGGCCGTGTTGTTGTATAAAGCAAATTATTTTTTAGCTTGTCCGTACACCTCAGCACTGGCATTCGGTATTTTTACCACCTTATGTTTATTTGGGTTGGAGAATGGGATTTAAAGTAACTAGAAAAATCCGTTCAATTGGCCAAAATCAGTGGGCACTAAACTAGTTTATATTTTGACATGTTGAAGTGTTCATGTGTATTTACGTACCTTTGCTTGTTGATGGGTTTGGTTGTTGCAGCAACCACGTATTCAACACGGAAGAGATACAAACAAGCATTCTTTATGAAACAGGTGTGAGTGCAGGTACAAGAAGAAGCTATCAAAAAGTTTTGTATAATTAAAACTAATTTTCCGTTAAACTAGTACTTTTCCACCGTAATGTAGTAGAGTAAACAAAGTAACTTTTTATAAAAAAAATTTTTTAAAACCCCGTCGAATTTTTAAACAAAATGACCAACTTTTTGCAACTTGTCGCTTATCTGCTTCTTCCTCTGGTAACGTTCGCCCAGTACCAGCAACCAGTCCGGGTAGCACCTGGAGTGCCACCCCAACAATACGTTCCCCCAGGCGTACCTCCACAACATCAAGGTGGAGTACCCCAGCACATTCCCCAACATCATCAGCAGGTACCACCGATCCAACATCACATCCCTGTACAGCACCAGCAGCAGCAGCAGCAGCAACAACAACAACAGATCCCAATTCAACAGCAACATCACATACCTGTCCAGCAGCAGCAGCAACACGTTCCAGTACAGCAGCAGTTCCAACAGGGTCATGGGGTTCCCCCCAGTGGTGGTCATGTACATGAGCATGGAGGAGAACATGGAAAGCTGCTCGACGCTTCCAACGTTTTACAAGAGCGCTCGTAAGTTCATTCAAGATAACATGTTAACTCAGGTTTCTATGGAAAATTAGTGAAAAAAAAAACATGCATATTTACTCCTACAGTCACATTCAAGAGCATATGGACGTCCCCATAGACACAAGTCAGATGACAGAGCAAGAGCTCCAGTTCCATTACTTCAAGATGCACGACGCTGATAACAATAACAAGTTGGACGGGTGTGAGCTTGTCAAGAGTCTTATTCACTGGCATGGTAACGTTGTTGTAAATTTGTTTCATTTTACTAATTTATGATAATCCTTCCATCTTTTCTGTCTCAAGTATTTTTCTTTTCTCTCACCTCTTGTTATTTCTATCATGTTCATTTTCAGATGGCGCTAATCACAATCCAAACTCGGGTAAGTTGTCAAGTTAAACTTGCATTTAAAAAAATCAAATTTTATGATTTGATAAAGTAAAAAATAAATTTTTCTGTAGGCCACGCAATTCCGGAACCTAAAATATTCAAAGACGAAGAGTTGATCCAGATGATTGATCCCATTCTTCAGGTTCAGATCATATCCCATCAATTTAATTTATAATTATTATTACAATACAAAATCTTAAATGACCCAATTATCGTATCCTGTAAAACAGAATGATGACCTAAACAAAGATGGAACCATAGACTATGCAGAGTTCAGCAGAGCGCAGGCCAACGCTGCAGCGAGAGCGAGTGCTGGACAAGGACAACAGTAAAAAATAAAGTGCTCGGGTGCATTTGATAATTGGTGCAAGTGTATAGTTGTGAGATTAAAATAATTGTTGTAGAAAGTAAACGTGCATTTGATTTTAAGTATAATTGTAAAGGAATATGTGCTATTTTAAAATTATTTTGATGACTGAATACTGAAAATAAAACAAGTTTTTATAATAACCCCTGTAATTGATGTTTAATTATTTGATAGTCTCTTCCCTGTCCTGTTATCTTTTCTGTCAAATCATTTCATTCTCTGTTTAAAATTCCTCTAATTTTCTCACATGTATTTTTTCCAGAATCCGACACCCTGACGCTTTCTAAAACCTCGCACAAGCACTGCACAGCCCCAGAGTTTTCCATCTACAAGTCGGAGGCTGACAGGATCATGAGTCAAGGGGATAGGAATGGTGACTCGTTGCTAAGTTACTCTGAATATCTACGTTACGTTGATGGGTTAAATGATATTATCGCTGAAAAGGAAAGTTGTAGTAGGTGTGGTGGAGGTTGAAATATAATGTGTATAAATTTTAAAAAATATTTTTTTTGCCCTTATTTCCATGGCAATGAATGTAAATAAAAGTCTGCTGTCGGTTTTAAACACACAAGCTTTATTGTTTTCCCTGGACCAAACAAACAAAACTCAACTATCACTATTACTATTAGCTGCGTGGTGAATATTTTTTTGCCATTATTGCCATGGCAATGAATGTAAATAAAAGTCTGCTGTCGGTTTTAAACACACAAGCTTTATTGTTTTCCCTGGACCAAACAAACAAAACTCAACTATCACTATTACTATTAGCTGCGTGGTGATGATCACTGGATGCCCCATGAATCTGGAGCTCATCAAAGCTAAGGTTACAAACCCCAACAAACGCGTTGTTATTAGTTACATCAGTTACACCTTCGTGTTCATAGGAATGTGTTGTCACGACGAAATCGTGGTCATAGAGGAACGGGTTGTTAGAGGCGTAGTTGCTAGCGTTTCGCGTCGCCGTGTCTTCGTAGTGTCCTGCACTCATCATTATTGGTTGGTATTTGAAGTAGTCTTTTGGGGAAAATGGAAGAAAAATAAACACAAAAAAAAAGAAAAAGATAAAATAATTATTTGGTTGTTGACGAGTGCTTGGATGATGATTTAGTTTTTGTTGAAGAAGAGTGTTTCTGTTTAATACCGAATGGGGCGTTTGCGAATACGTCGTATTCTGTATCGGGGTCCTGGGGCACGGGGGGTTGGTCTGTGATCGTAGCTGGGGGTCTGTAGTCGTCGTCGAATGGGTTGTATGAGCCACCGGATGGTGGTGTCCATGATGTTTGCTGGGGTGGGGGTGGTGGTGGTGGCTGCTGCTGGGCCGGTTGAGGTGATGGCGTTTGAGTTTGTGGTGGGGTAGGAGATATTGCGTTGCCTGGTTGGGGGTTTGTTGTTGGGGGGCTGCTGGAAGAAAAACATGAACATGAATTTATGTGGAGCAATTTTGAGAGGTTAAACTAATTAATTTTACACTTACGTGAAAAACTTGGCACCCCCATCCACAGTAGCTGCAGCAGCGGCTCCTCCAACGACGTTACAGGGACTCCTCGGTGGGGCAGCTAACACTGGAGGTATTATCGCGTTGTTTGTTCCTCCCGAGTTTACAACAGCTGCAGCAGCGGTAGTAGCATTATTAACAGCGGTCCGCTTAGGTCTCTGACGGGGTGTGACAGTAGTCTCCATGACAACGATGGCTGATGCCTGAGCCTGGATTTGTTTCTTGACACTTGCTTCCTCCCTGGATTTCTTGTCGTCTGTGATACGGTTGAATGCTGATTGGAGTGGCGCCCAGTCTGAGGATGAGAGCGCAGAGCCGGTTATCCTGATCAGCTCCTCGACTGATGGTCGGACTGACTGGTGCTCGGCTAGCAGGCACTCGATAAGCAGAACTAGGTTGTCCGGGTACCGTGACTTGGTTGTTGACCAGTTAAGGTTGCGGTTTTGGATCGCAAGAATCGATTCGAATGGGTCCTAGAGACGTAACCATGTTAAAGATTATAATGGGTTGCTAGGTAACGGTAGACTAAAGTAAACTAAAGATTTGTGTGTAGTAAGTAGGTACCTTAAAACTCATGAGCTTGAACCCGCATACACCAAGAGCCCAAACATCACTGGCAACGGAGATGGGACCCCTGCCGCCATATAAATCGACCATCTCGGGACTCCTGTACTGGAGTGTTGTGTTCTTGTCTAGATCCTCCTGTATCGTGGTTATGCTGTCTGCTTGAGGATCCCACTGCTTGCAAGTCGCCGATCCGAAATCGCTCAGCACATACTTGTCCTCGTACACCAGCACGTTCTCGATCTTTATGTCTCTGTGGATTATTGGGGGGGAGGACGTGTGCAGGTACTGCAGACCTGTCCCCACGTCATTCACTATTTCCAGGATCTCGTTTGTTTCGAAATTTAGGGATTTCTGGACACGCTGGGTAGCCATCTGGAGCAGCGTCGTCCGGCACAGGGGCATCAGGTTTTGGATCTCGTACGTCGATGGGGCGTAGTGGGTTATCACGTGGGTTAGCGATTCAAGCAGGCGTGGCGTCTTTGGGGATATGAGGGACTGGGGGAGAAATTATTATAATCGGTCGGTACTTATCTACATCCGTTTTAATCCGTTCAAACTTGAGTTACAAGATTTTAATTTGTTTTTTTTTAAAACTTACCATCACAGCAACCTCGCCTAATACTCCCTCATAGTCGGTCCTGCTATTCACCACCACTCGCTTCAACGCGTACTTGCTCTTGTCGTTTCCCTTGACCAGGAATATAACGCCAAATCCACCCTCAGCGAGTACCTCTTCCACCAGCACAGAATGATGCTTATCTAGCGTCAGTGTCTTTGATATTAGCGAGCTAAAGTGCGGCGGCTCTCGCTGAGATCCTTGGATCACGTTTGTGTGCAGGGGCAGCTGCAATGGTGGGCTCTGTGCGTGGTGGTGTGGGATTGGGGACGAGTGGTGCAGGGGAGGGGAGTCTGGGGATGAGTGCAGGGGGGTTGACATTATTTGGGTATCCTGGTCGGGGGAGGAGGAGGAATGTGGTGAGTTTTATTTAATACTTTGTATCACGAGATCTTTGTCGTCCTCGAGTATCGCATGGTATAAATGGTGCTAGCTTTTTATTTGACGCCCACTATTGATCGCAATTGAGTCTCTAGCTTTCGGGGTTATGCTCAAACCAATACTACTCTTTTTTTTATCAGTTTTACCAGATTTTGGAGAGATCACAGATTTTTTTCTGTTGATTTTTTTTTGTGAGTGATACTGTGTGTGTGTGGAACAGATGATAATTGGGATTCTTGGGCACACCAAAAGCATGTGTGTGATCAACACAGAAAGGAATTTTTTTTTTGGATACTGTGTGTGTGTGGAACAGATGATAATTGGGATTCTTGGGCACACCAAAAGCATGTGTGTGATCAACACAGAAAGGGGGTTGTGTTCATTGGCATTAGTGATGTTCACTCTTATTGTGATGCGTCTGTTTTGGGTGTCTATTTAGACCATTTGTTTCATTTTGTTGAGGTGGTTGCGGTTGGTTACATACGATGCTTGAGTAGTGGGTTGTTGGGTTCACGGATTGCATTGTTGTCTGAGTTTTGTACGCCTTTTCATTTGGGTAACTAAGATTGATTTTATATATAGATTTTTATTTCGCTACTTGCATGTTTGCTCGTTTGTCTGAGAATCAAGTATTGTACTTTGTTGTTGTTGACTGAGTGTATTTACGTATTAATACGTCAGTTTATTATGATGATCGGTTGAGTTTTTTAGATCCTTTTCCTTAAATTCTTTATTTTTTATCCCATTATTTTTAAACAATTTGGATTCTAATTCATTTTAGCAGGTGTTATTTATTTTTCTTAATTTTGTGCAAGTCGGATCGTATATGCGGGGGAATATTGAGAAAAAAATTCTTGATATTTGATATGTTTTGCTAAATGATGTGAAAGAACTTTCTGATTTTTGACCTTTTCAACTTTCATGTTTTTGTTTTGATGTGAAAAAGGAAGGGTTATCGTAGAGTTCACAAGGGATCCAAAGTTTGTGAGCATTAAAATGTAGGATGTATTTCATCAGAGGTCCTGTGGCGCAATGGATAACGCGTCTGACTACGGATCAGAAGATTGCAGGTTCGAATCCTGCCAGGATCGTTCAATTTTTTGGTGGATTTCTTTTTGCAATAATTGATAGTGCATTTTTATAGCGGATGTGGGAGCGTGTGATTTTATGATTTATTTAATGATCGGGAACGGGCGTATATTTTATGAAATGAATGACAAACAAAGGAGCCGAGAGGATGCTCACAAGTGTACTTGAAACATGGGATTAGTCGTTCCGTTTAATTTCATGCGTTTAACTGCTTTTGATGTTTATAAAATTTGAAATCCCATTTAAACGTAATCTACTTTATTAAACTAAAAAAATGTAGAGGAAAAAAACTAAATGTATTGCAAAAAAAAATCAATGTAAAATGTGTGTGTGGCTTTTAGGCGTTGGAAGAGACTGCAAGTTTCTTGAGATGTTCCATGAACACCTGGAGACTGACATCATCGGTGAGCACGGGTGCACCGCCACCATCCTGTGATAAAAAAAAAAAAAAGATGCATACAATTACAAACGAACGTAGATTAAATTAGTTGTCCTGCAAATGGGAGTAAACTGTACCGAAAACTGACTGCTTGGCACGGGCATCGACTAAAAATCAAACGCAAACAAAAAGAAAATGTTCACAGAAACACAGACGTGCGGGTTATTTACACACAAGGAATGCGCGTTAGTATCGTTCATGCAAGACAGATAAAGATTACTTACCCCGCCAGCTCCGTACGCATACATGTTGTTGTGGGTTTGGCTTGGGTTCACTTTGCTCAGTAGGAAACGGGCCTGGGAACCACCTTGCTCGCAGTCTGCACAGTAATTACCAGAAAACATATGCTAATCACTTAAACTTTTAATTATATACGAATGTAAAATGGTTTCTGGAAAATCTCGTTCACTGACCAATGTACCGAGGAACAGGGAACCTCCCTGTCAATATCTCCTGAGCATCAGCGACTGGGGCTTCAAGCAGCTGCTTAAAGTTCTCGTACTCTGGCAGATTTTGGTATCCAGCGTTTCTCCATTGCGCGATAGTCTGGTGGGATACGTGTACAAAATTATTGAAAATTAAATTAGTACATATGATAAATTAGTAGATTGAGTAATAACGTTACAAATATATTGCCTCAGGTGTTTATAACCATTCATCACTTTTTTTTACTCTCATGTTGCGCTACAACGACAAATTACCTGATTAACGATTTCAAAAAAGAGCGCAGCAGTAGTGCTTGGGTTAATAGCGCCAAACTTCCACTGACAAGTGCCACCAACTCCCATCTCGGTATCAGCGACGCAGTTTGACTTGACCCCAAGCGAAACACAGGGTCCTATAGCACCAGCCACCTTTATTTCCCGGCTAGTCTTCACCTCCAGAGTTGCGTTAAATGCCATTCGGAGATTACTCGTTGTATCGTTTCTCGTAAACACGCGCGTGTACGTTTGCTTGAATAGCGTCGAGTTGAACGAGTCACCCATTATCATGTGGCCACTGAAACAATGGCATTTCAGAAATGATGATGGGTTGGAATCAAAAGTGGACATTTCAGAAATGAGTGGAAATCAATTTTATCTTTTTTGTTGCTTTATTATATAATTTGTAATGAAAACACTCACCCAGTCATGTTAACGAGATACTTCATCTCGAGCAATCCAGTTTGATCTAACGCACAAGAGTAGATATCAACGGCATGCCCATTCCCAGCGACCCTATTCCCCAGCGCTTCGTAATGCTTCATCCCTTTTTTCATAAACTTGGCGTTATCCTTCTCGATATCGTGATGACTCCTGATGGGCTGTTTCAACTCCTCGTTGACCACCTGACCAGGTCCCTGGGAGCAAGGTCCCCCAATGAAGCACATGATCTTGGAAGGGCTACCGGGATAACAAGCTTCCATCATCCCTATAGCGATGCTCATAGCGACTCCAGTGCTCCTCAGACTCCTCTTCCCTTGGGGAACTACCCAAGGATCCCGTTGCAACTCGTTTATCAGGTTACTTGCGACATCCATGCAGTTGCTCAGTGGTTGGAGGAACCTGTTCCCGTACTTTGGCGGTCCCTGCTGAGCCTGTTGACCTGGATGACCTACATTCCCTGACGCAAATCTAGTGAGCCCAAGCATCTCCTGGAGTTGCTTTGTTGACACATCCTTTGTTCCACGAAACACAAAGCTCTTGCTTATACCGCCACCTCCGATTAGCTCGTGCACTGCAATCATCTTACCAAACGTGATCACCCCGATGAGAGCGTTCTGCGGGAGTAGACTCAAGCTCGCGTTGATCGACTCTTTGAGTGCTCCAAGTTCTTCTTCGTCCATGCACGTGTCGATTACGAACAAGAATACGGGAGGCGGGACTACCGCTCTTGTAATCGTGTACTCCAGCGTGCTATTATTGCGAAATAATTAATTTTTAAAATTTTTAAAGACCAAATTGAATGTCCTTCAAGTCACTTTACAAATTAGATAAGTAACCTGAACTGAGGAATCAGCTCGGCAGGCTGGCACTGTTCAGTCATTGCAGCGTAATTGAGGAGGAAAGGGATTCCTCTGGAAGCAAAAGTTGCAAACCCAAAACTTTGCCCGGTAGTCCACCTGACAAAGCGGGTTGAGGATTGCCCTGCACGTTGATCTTGTGCACAGTACTGGGTCGTACGCGATTGGGGGGAGGTCTGCGAATGGTAATTAATCACAATTTTTTTTATACACATTTTTTATTGTTTTTGATTTTGTATTTGAACTGTCGTCGATAATTTAATTTAGCATGCTCACCATTTCTCTCCTTCAACGGAGTGAACAAACATCCAAGTGGCACCACAAGACGGGTAGCTTCAAGTTTTGAACTTGGCCAGACGTTCCAGCTGAGACGGACTCCATCCCGGTCTTCTTGCTGCTGGATGAACTCGGCGTATGTTGACATTTTGTCTCGTGTTCCTTCAAGTTAACAAATAAATAATTATCCTGTATAATTTCACGTTTTTTACCACTAAATAAAACATAATTTTCCAAGTACTTACGATCAAAAATCTTCAATCCTGATCTTCAATAATCAACTGGATATGTATACAAAATACTTTGATCCTTCAACTTGAAAAAAAAATACTCTTGACAAACAAAAACTTGAAAAGTTTGCCCCCATTAAAATCAAATTAAAATCCACTTAAATATATAATCTTAAAAAGATATGCAAACATTTAAATTAAGTTGAGGAGGAAAAACTGTGGACGATAAATTTGGGGTCCTTCCCTTCACCTCATACTCAACTGCTGACTTGCTGACTGACGGACGACACACAATATATTAATCCATCTTGAACTTGCCAATACTGACGTGTGTGTAGCAGAGCAAGTGGCGTGTACCTGGTGAGTTGTCATATGTACACGGCCGCATGCTACGAGTACTCTTCTGCCGGATTTGAGATTTGGGAGAGGATACGCCACTGGGGCGTATCACGTTGGGCTGGGATTGTGTGCGGGATTTGAAATATTTTGGGGTTGTCAGGTGTTCCCAATCTTGTTGTTTGACAGGTGTTTGTTTGGGTTGTTTGTCTGGTTGTTTGCATGTTTCAGGATTTTGTTTATTATGCCATAAACTTTATGTCTGGGATGTTTGTGGGTGGGTGGGTGAATCTGTCTTTTTTTATATTACATTTAAGAAGACAATTATTACATTTCATATCGTTAAATTAACAATTAATGGGGTTGCGAACATTTTCAATAATTTAATCAGCTGATTATGTGGTAATTTACGTAAGTGGAAATGTGTTAATCATAATTTGTACTTGGTTTGTTTTACTGGATGTCTTTTGTGATTATACAAATTTTTTTAGAAGGACAAGTGGTTGGCATGGAAGCAGCAACGTCGTCAACGTCGTCAACCGGCTCGTCCCACGATGATGCCCACGCACACAAGAACCTGAATGCGAAATATCAAAAGTTGGCTACAGAATATGCAAAGGTTAGGGCGCGACAAACACAACTGTTGATTGTTGAAATTGAAAGTGATGAAAATGTTGTTGTGTGTTGACAGCTGCGGGCGCAGAACCAGGTGCTGAAGAAGGCGATAGTGGAGGAGCAGCAGAAGCACGAAACGCTCAAGTCGACGGTGACGTGTCAAGACCAGTGTATCCGCAAGCTGGAGCAGGAGCTGGACAGTGTCAAGTTTAGGAACAGGCAGCTGGAGAAACGGATTGAGATACTTCAGGAGTCTGACTCGGGGGGAGGTGCACGGTCACAGGCTGTTTCGCTGGACTCTAACGTCATGATCCATGTGGAGCAGAATAAACAGCTTCAGGAATCTTTGGCGACGCTGAACGAAAAGTATGGCACGGAGGTTGGGAGGTTGAAGAGGATGATTGATCATGAGATGGTTCCGCGGGAGTTGATGGATTCTGTAAAGTCGGAGAATGCGGAGAGGGTACAGCTTTTTAATAAGAAGTTGCAGGAGTTTGGAGCTCAGAATGGAGAGTTGAGGGAGAGGATCGAGGCGTTGGAGTTGGAGAAGGCAGAGAGGGCTGCTAGTGTCACGAGTAGCCTCAGTTCTGACCAGGCGGGCACCAACGAGCTGATGGGGAAATTGACAGAGAGTGAGCAGGCGAGGGAGAAACTCAACTCTGAGGTCCAGATACTCAGGCTAAAGTTGAAGCGGTTGAGTGTGGAGAATCCTGTGGCTTCGCCGGATGCCAGTGTTGTCACTAGTCCTGTTGATGAGAGGGTTTGCATGCTAGGGAGGTTGCAGGTTATCGAGGATGATAACGATAAGGATCTGGTTATAAGCTACCTTACTGAGCGGAACAATGAGTTGGTCAAATCGCTACAGTGTGCGGACAGTAAAGCCGTTTATTTCTACTACGAGGCTTTGAATTTGTGTAGGATCGTGAGGACCAGTCATCTAAGCTACAAGAGGCTAGATACTGAGTTTACAAAGTTGAAGATCAAGTATAGGGGGCTAGGGGATGAGATGGAGGACTTGAAGCGGGGGTATAATGGACAGGTTGATAGCTTGACAGAACACATTGCGTTATTGAACGAGAAACTTGTCAATTTAATGGATGGGAAATAAAAATAATAATTTTCAAAACAATCCATCTTGCATGATTATTAAAATCGTTTGAATGATCATTCATGAATTGTCGTTGCAAATTGCGAGAGTTCTCGCGTCATTATAACGATTTTATAGCATGACATTTTTTTGGGGCAACTTGATAATTTTGCGTGGCCAAGTTATCACGATACAGATTTTTGTGTGATATAAACTTGCTTTCACTGTTACTTTGATTGTTAAGTGTAAAATAAAATTTGGAACTATATTGCTGGAACGAGATGGGTTGAACCAGTGTGAACTATACAATTGTATTGTTTGAAAAAAAAAATGCATGGATCGCAACCTTTTGTGACATGACATTATAATAACTCGTTGTTTAATGGGTAGAAGTTGAAGGCAAATTAAATATAAACCTAGATGGTTGACCCATTAGGTGTATACCCACCCATCCCATAATTAAAAGGCATATAAGCACCCCGACATATCCTCCCAAAAAAAACCCATTTCAGCATCTCTTGGCGAAGCGTAATAAATGAATCCTGCGATGACTCGCGAGTACTCGGATTCCAGAAAGTTGACTAGTACATCCGCTGAAAAAAAAAAATCAGAACCCGACATACATGGTTATTGTTTGGGTGTATTCTCTCTCCCCCACCACCACCACCACTCTCTAAGAATCCTGTGCACATTGAGTCCTATATATCATCATCACACCATCCCACTACTACTACTACGACACTACACGACTCACTAAACAAGAAACTCTCCACCAAAATATTATGTTTTTTTGAAGAAATATAAAGCAGTAAGCCAGATGCAAACGACAGAGCAGAAGCAGAAGAATAAATTTTTTTTTCTCTTTTTGATCATCATCATCATCAGAAGGAGAAGGAGAGGATCGTCTTCGTCGTCGTCGTCACGACGATCATCATCGCTTCTCACATCACTCACTCGTTTCTCAAGTAACAAATCTTATGCACACACACACACGATAATGGTGTATAGTTATTAAACCGTCGTGGTTTCTTGGTGGTGGTGGTGTTACTCAACGGAAACTTGACTCCACACCATATTATACATCACACATCTTTTACTTACATTTACTTTTTTAACCGTTTAGGTCTAATTATTATACACACTATGGAGAGATTCAAGTAACACGAGTTACCACACCACAGTGGTCCTTAATATTTAACAAGTGGGAATTTTTTTTTTCTTTACTACACATTAGTGTGCTCCTCACGTTTTTAATCGCTTTTTTTACACGGAAATTATATTTCCTAAGCACAAATAACAAAATGTTTAGCGGAACGTTAAGAATATGTGTGTGCGAGGCGAGAGAACTCAAACCAACAGCGTTTCAAGGGAGGCTTGGGATCACTGCTTTCGGGGGAAATGAACAGACCATTGACCCCTATGTTTGTATTGATGTTGATGAGTTGACGCTGCACAGGTTCGTGTGACTAGGGTCATGTGGGGGGAGAGAGGGGAGTGGGAAGGTTTTGTATATAACACACGCTCTTTTGTTATACAGATCGTCAACGAGGACGAAAACGTTTGACCCAGTATGGAACGAGACGTTCGAGAGCGAGGTCATCAACTGCACAAACCTTGGGCTCACAGTTTTCCACGACGCTGCCATCCCCCCTGACGATTTTATAGCCAACGTCAAAATATCAATTGAGGATATCATTAGCAACGAGCACTCAGACATCTGGGTTGACCTCGAGCCTCAAGGTCAAATACACGTACAGATTGACCTGTTGGTCAAAGGGAGCGCCAGTGTGGGGATACTAGGTGGAAACATTACTGGGAGTGGTAGCGTTGCTATTGCCAACACTGTCATTAGCAATGCTAGCGTTAGTGCGGGCGATGATTTGGTTGCGGGGGGCAGGGATTTGGGCAGTGCTGGTAGTGTTGTCAGTGGGGGGAGTGTCAGTAGTGGGGGTAGTGTAGGGGGTGCAGTCAGGGAGCCTTTGCGCGAGTTTAAGGAACGGAGTGCTGGGTTCAACAGGAGGAGAGGCGCAATGAGGAGGCGGGTCCATCAGGTCAATGGACATAAATTCATGGCCACGTTTCTTAGGCAACCCACTTTTTGTAGTCACTGTAGGGAGTTTATATGGTATGTGCACTTTATTTTATTGTCACCTAAATTACTGGTAATTATTGGAGGATTGTTACGAAAAACACGAAAAACCTGCGCCGTTATGAATGGAGTTGTGCAATTGGTTTATTTTGTGGGTTACATTGAACAGGGGCGTGGGAAAGCAAGGTTACCAGTGCCAGGTATGCACGGTGGTGGTGCACAAGCGTTGCCATGAGCTGGTCGTCACAAAATGTCCCGGGATGAAGGACAGTCCAGGCCCTGTAGCAGTGCCTGACGAGTGCGGCGCTCAGAGGTTCAGCGTCAACGTTCCCCACAGATTCTCCGTGCACACGTACAAGCGACCCACGTTTTGCGAACACTGTGGCAGTCTTATCTTTGGGGTTATTAAGCAAGGGCTCCAGTGTGAAGGTTAGTCAATTTATTACACTTTGAGCGCTGCTTGCTGATGATGAGACACCGCAAATTTGGGGTCTCATCAGTGGAGCGCTGCTGCTGCTGAGTAGTAGATTGTGAACCCAGTCATTTGTTTTTACCAAAAGCTTGCAACATGAACGTACACAAACGCTGCCAAAAGAACGTTGCCAATAGCTGCGGGATTAACACGAAGCAGATGGCTGAGATTCTTGCTGCCATAGGGATTTCCACAAAGACGATTTCTGATAAGAAGAAAAAGGTATAAATTATGGGGTTTAAGCAAGTCGATCAATTAGTCGATGGTGTGTGTGTAAAAGTATTTTGTTTTTACAGCCGTCGATAATCGTGCCGTCGACATCATCCCAATCCTCGCCTGTTGGATCGGGCGCGAGTTCAACTGCCTCTTCCTTTCTGTCCCAACAAAGCAAGCAGTCAACGACCCCGTCGACGCCGTCGTCTTCAAAACTACTGTCCCTTCCTGGAGACGACTCTTCTGCTTCAACGACACCTGGGAGCCAGCAGGAATCTTCTCTGACGTCTGAGCACGACGAAGAGATCAGGCTCCGACTGCAGGCGCAACAGGCGATGGAGGACAGGATGAGAGCGAAAGGGATTAAAGAGAAGGAGCACGACTCCAGGCCTGAGCTTCTCACAGGATCCTCTGAAAGGACGCTCCGGAAATACACACTCGAAGACTTTAACTTTCTCAAAGTGCTGGGCAAAGGGTCCTTTGGGAAAGTGATGCTCGCAGAGAAGAAGGGCACCGAGGAAGTGTACGCCATCAAGGTGCTGAAGAAAGACGTGATACTTCAAGACGATGATGTCGATTGCACCATGACAGAGAGGAGGATTCTTGCGCTCGCTGCCACGCACCCCTTTCTCACTGGGCTCCACTCTTGCTTCCAGACGAAAGATAGGCTCTTCTTTGTCATGGAATATGTTAATGGCGGGGATCTCATGTTCCAGATTCAGAGGGCCAGGAAGTTTGATGAGGCCAGGGCAAGATTCTACGCAGCGGAGGTTACGCTTGCCCTCCAGTTTCTACACACACACGGCGTTATTTATAGGGACTTGAAACTGGATAACATATTACTCGACATGGATGGACACTGCAAACTCGCAGATTTCGGGATGTGCAAAGAAGGGATCGTGGACGGGGTCACTACAAACACTTTTTGTGGAACTCCAGATTACATTGCGCCAGAGGTGAGAAACACTTTAGCGGTCACTACGCAACGTTTTAGCAATCATGAACTTTTGAATAATAATTGAATTGTTTTATAATTGCAGATTCTGCAGGAACAAGAGTATGGGTCAAGCGTGGACTGGTGGGCACTCGGGGTGCTCATGTACGAGATGATGGCTGGACAGCCACCTTTTGAAGCGGAGAACGAAGAGGACCTCTTCCAGTCCATTCTCCATGACGACGTGCTCTACCCCGTTTGGCTATCACGTGAGGCTGTTAGTATCTTGAAGGGATTCATGACGAAGAACCCCATCAGGAGATTGGGATGCGTCCAGAATCAAGGCGGCGAGGCGGCTATACGCTCACACGCCTTTTTCAAGGAAATTGACTGGGACGCTCTCGAAAACAGGAAGGTTCGGCCACCGTTTAGGCCCAAAATCGTAAGTACTTTAACTATTTTCCTATTAAATCAATGGTTATTTTTTCTTCCGTTTACGCGAGTTGGTGAGAAACATTTGTGTAGACTGCGGAGATATTTTATGCCCCATTTCGTGTTTATTATCAGAAAAACAAAAAGGACGCGCTAAACTTTGACACGGAGTTTACGAAAGAGGAGCCGGTGCTGACGCCTTTGATGGCAGAGGTCATCCGCTCTATTAACCAGGACGAGTTTAATGGGTTTTCATTCACTAACGCAGAGTTTAATCCAAACCGGTGGTACTTTCAACAACAGACCGGGGGGTCGAGTCATCATAATAATAAGTAAAACGTGGGAAACTTATGGAAACAAGTTTTTTGTTTTGTTAAATCATCAATGCATTATTTTTTAATGGTAAATTACGTTCGTGTGAACACACGCTTCTGAATTTGTGTTCGTGACCGTGTATTTTTTTTTGACTGACGAGATGTCGAACAAAATGGTTCTTTTTTTTTCAAAATGCAAACGTACAATTTTTATTTGAAAAATGTTCAAGTTTTTTTTTCACGATGAAATACTCATTTTTTTTGTTACACGTGGTTTAAAAAATGTTTAAATCTTCCATTGATTGGGATTTAACGCTAATTATACGCATACGTTGTTGTACAAGATTGTATGTATGTAACACGGAAGGATTTGTTCTTTAAATTGCCATATTAATGTTAACAACCGGATTTTTTTTTAAGTACGCGTGGATGGAGAAATTTATTGAAATTATATATATACATATATTCTAGTCGTGTGGAGAGTGAATTTTCTTTGTTGTTTAGGTTACGTAAAAAACATATTATATTGAGAGAGAGAGAGAGAGAGTTTTATCTGTTAAGGGGTTTGTAGGTCTAAATAAAGTTACGTTAGTGTTTACATCATGAGGGGGATAAGCGTTGCTTTGCAACGATACCTCGTCGTTTTTAAAAACACGCACAAACAGTAAAAAAAAATCAACATGTTTTAAGGAGTGCTTAAACTTAGTGAACTCTTGTGTTAAATATCATGATCAATCATATATATAAGATAATCGTGTGTAGGTTATAATTAAACCACGTGATGTTTGTTTGTGCTATTAATGTGGTTTAATATGTCGTATGGTGCTAAAATAATAAGATATACAATTTGACGATTTATTTTGAATGCATTTAAAAAAATACTTATTGAAAAAAAAAATCAGATATTCTTCCGTTTAAGCGAGTTGGTGAGAGAGAGATATTATATATACTCGATGTTTTATTTGTGTGAAGATTTTTATGGAAACGTGGTTGGGATAGTAACACACTACACGTTTCAGTTTTTGAAAACAAAAATGGCCTAATAGGTTGTAAGAATGTTATTTTTTTGTTTTAAATCAAAAATGAGATTTGTAAGATTTGAGTTATATGGGATGTTGTGCAAACGAGATTTTTGAGCGTCCCTCTTCAAGCCGTAGCGTCTAAGAGTTTATTGTAGTTTTTAAGAGTGAACATTTTGAATCTTTTGGTGTGCTACAATGTGTACGAGATAAGATATAAGGAATAGCTTCTAGTGTGTTAACTATTAAATCGTGTGCATGGTATAGGCTATAACGGTAGTTAAGAGAGTGGTGACTTTTTTTTCTTGCGTTAAGGGATTTTAAGAAGCGTTTATAAATAGTGTATACTATTTTAATCATTTGTTTCATCCAGTTTGGGGCGGAAAATTTTAAAAGCATAAATAAAAAAATTGAAAACTTGTGAATATTTGGATTTTTTTGAATATTTAAATTCTCGCGTTGGAATGTGTAAATACCATTCATCATACCTCCAAAATTATATGCAAAAAATGAATATGCTAAATTGGCAGCCAACATCTTGGCATACACACTCGTTTACGCATACAAATGTGCTAAAAAAAATTCCTTTGTCATGATGAATCAACAAGCATCATGCATTTTACATACCAACCCTTTTGACTCACTCACCCTGTTCCTCTCGACTGACTATATTTATTCATGGGACCAATTCATTGTGCTTACAATTATTGGGAATACGACTTATGATTACTTATTGGAGCAGAAGCTTGCTCGTTTCAATTCTTTTTTTCGTAAATATTATTGAAAATGGTTGGTGTCAACTTGTATGTTTCTTGAGGGATAATTAAGAATGGAGCATACAGTGGTGCGTATGCAAGTAAGTATGTGTGCAACCCTTTCCACGCTACTCGCTCACCCCTTTCATGTAGGAGAATGTATCTCCAGAAAGCATCCCCGTGACTCTCCGGTACTTTCCGTACTGCTCCACTTTTGTGCTGCTCCATACATGCACATCAAATCCACCCTTAAGCACACACACAACTATTGACACACCACGGCCAGTGAACCCTTCACAAAAACATACGAGCCTACATATATATAGACCCTTCAACACAACAATCCATACATACACAAAAAATATAGTCAAATTGATCAATCGAATTTGACTATATTTCGAAAAAAAAATTCTAAAAAAAATAATCGCAAAAAAGGTCTGACTCATGGGCTGGTTTACTCAGCGTTGAGCGTGGATGAGATTGTGGACAGTGTGAGAGTGTCCGCTTGAGAACACGCATCTCTCAGAATTATAATCATGAACATGCACAGCGATGAGGATGACGATCCCCCTGCGAGCATCCCTGATAACGTCGGCACCCAAGACATGACTGTACTCTCAAACCTCACCGTTGAGGGGATCAACGAGAACCTGAGGAACCGATACTCCCATGATCTGGTTTACGTGAGTTTTCATGTTTTTTTTAAAAACTTTGTTTGGGAATTGTTTTTTTGTAGTAATTTGATTTAACACAGACGTACACGGGTACGATCCTGATCTCGGTGAACCCGTACAAGCCGCTGACGATCTACGGGACCCCTCAGATAAAGCGCTACCACAACGACTCGTCGAGCAGCTCGACGACGCCACCCCCTCCGCACATTTACGCGATTGCGGAGCAGGCGTACAACAGCTTGATAAGGTCGTATGATGAGGTGAATGACAGGACGACTAACCAGTCGATAGTGATAAGCGGGGAGTCGGGCGCCGGGAAAACTGAGACCACCAAGTTTATACTCCAGTACCTGTGTCACGTGACCAGTAACGTGAGCACATGGGTCGAGAATCAGATACTCGAGGCTAACACCATTCTAGAGGCTTTTGGTGAGTTGCGTGATTAGTTGATGGGGGGCAGGTTAATTATGTAGAAGGGGCTCATTTTCTCTCTCATGTTATTCATATATAGGTAACGCGAAAACGATAAGGAACGACAACTCGTCGAGGTTTGGAAAGTTTATGCAGATAAGCTTTGATTCGAAATGGGTAATTCGGGGGTGCATAATCCAGGACTACCTTTTGGAGCAGTCGAGGATAACGTTCCAATCGCAAGGGGAGCGGAACTACCACGTGTTTTACCAACTGATAACAGCGGCCAAGAATTCGCTCGAGATATCGAACCAGTACGCGTTGAACCAGCACTCCAAAACCCCGACCCAGTTCAACTACCTCCAGAACCAAAACTCGACGGTCACGTGTTTAGATCCGCTTCTCCTCGCGTTGAACATCCTGCAAATACCACAGGCACATGTCACAGGGTTATTCTGCACCCTGTCCAGTATTCTACACCTCGGGAATCTCAGCTTCACGGTAGGGTCGGATGGGGAGACGGGGGTGCTTAC